>JAVTVY010048619.1:0-23426 GCA_036873755.1 Hanleya hanleyi
TGGAATAGTTTTGATATCAGATTCTATGACTCGGCGTATTTCAGTTTCCTGAATTGGGGCTCTTCAAAAATATAAAATAAAATTTGGGGAATCTTTAACCACACACAAAGACTATTTTCCGAGTATAGAAACCCTTTAAGGCAAGAAGACAAAGGCATTTTCTCCTGCAATTTCTTTTACCTAAAATCTGTACATGTCAGCCAGATAGAGAAGAACACAAGTAATATGTACTGGTACATCATAATTTATGATGATAAATTACATAACAGATTCTTGCCTCTGATGTTCATGTACCTTTCTATGCTAATGCATGTAATTCACTATCTACCCAGTTACCTTCAATATGTCAATCATTTTGTTGACTTACCTTTAGTGCCATGTGAAATCATGCTATGTTTTCCTTTAGCTGTTGAAGGGTGTTTCACTCAATCACAATAATCAACATACATGTACATGTAAGTGACATTAACGCAAGTGGACTTTTGCAACATGATATTTATGTGAGGTTATTATTTCAATGTTCAAATGTATCGGTCTGCTGTAGGATCACCTTTTGTGTAGAAGACATTTACCAGTATATATGATACATAATGTCTGTGATTAAGTCCCATCATGGTCTCTGATATATTGTATAATACTGAATACATTACTGATGTGGACTACCAATAAACATAACTATCAGGGTGACTGTGAGTGAGTGAGTGAATATGATTTAATGTCGCTTTCTATTTCATTCATATCACGATGTTGGTTCCTATTCCTTAACTATCAGATAGTATTATTTATTGTTTGTTCTATATTAAGTTAACATTATAAACTTTTCATTTGCTGGAATTCAGACAATAGTTCCATCAAGCTGGTGCCTCAGGACTGACAAAGGTCGGTGGATGCCCATGAAGGTGACATGTAGTTTGTACTGCAATCATCAAAGTTATACACACCCGATTATGACCTAGAAATTGAAAAAGAATAAAAAGTTGTATTAATATATTATTTCCAATGTCCCTGTAATTTACGGAATGAATGGCGTGCAACTGAGATTATGTGGCCGGATAAATAATTTGCATTTGCCAGATTATTAGGATCATCTCCTGATGGAAAGAGCGAAAGGAGATGAAAGCCAAAATTGTTAAATGGTGTACTACTGTTGCCTGCAGGCAAATGATAAATTTTGATCCATTGGGTATATGTAAAAACAAGAAAAATAAAAGAATAGTGTTTGACACTTAATTTATGTACCTGCTCAGACTTCTTAAATTGTCATGTATCATTGAGTTTCTACCAGGCTAAATAAATAATATATCATGTATGTGTGAAATTTGTTCATACATACCAGTGGAATCAAGACTGAAATCTACCATGGTGTTGAAGCAATGGTCAAAGATGACTGCCTGTAAATAAAGAAATGGAAATGATAAACGATCATATCAAATGTAAATTGAAATTGGTACCAAATTAAAAGGGAATCAAGTTATCATGAAGAAAACCAATCTTTTATTCTAACAGTACATCATGTATATCAAAACAATTTCAAAACAATAAATTAAAAGAAACCACAAATGTTAAATGCTTTTTACTTTTTCTCGGTTGAAAAACAAATTCATTGACACTGTTTGAATTGTTCTTTCATTTGCAGTTTTTCTGATGGGTTTATTTCATTTGAAAGTACATTTTAACATTATCACTTTATCCATTTATCCCTTCCCCCAGCACACTAATTCTGAGTTTCTCTATATCGATAGTTTTTGATGTGATAGGTCTTTGTCCAATGGTTGTTTCATATATAGCAATATAGAGTAGTCAGACTCACTATTAAATTAAGCTCCCCATAAAACAAATTATTCTAATTACATGTAAGCTAGACATAGTAAAGCATGTTCATCTGTTTAACAAGCAATTTATTTTAATCCAATGATCGATGAAGTGTGCAGATATGGAGCTACAATTTCAATCAATATGCAATAATAGAACATAGCATGTATGTAAAGTTCATAAGGAAATGTTAAATTTGTCTGTAAAATTTGATGTTTGTTTGGGGACGAGTTAATTGACTCAAGGTTGGGGACGAGTTGACTCAAAGTTCGAGTTGGCTGGGGACGAGTTGCTTTGGGGACGAAGTGACCTGTTCCCACATGGAGAGTGCTGATAATACAATCATGTAATTAGGAAGAACATACAACATACCAGCTGGATGCATTACTCCGTCGAGGTTTATGAAGTTTGTGTCATGGGCAACAATACAGCTGCCATAAACTGCATGGGAGAATGGAAAGAAAACGTTCCAACAAAATTTTGCAAACATATGTTTGAAAAAATTGTATCTCTACTGTAAGTACATGTGATAAAATCTCAATCAAAGTGAGTAAATCTATATTAGGGATGCCTAATATTCCAGTGTTATAGCAGCTATGTGTGAGGTTGGAATTTACCCCATTTCAGTAGATATTCTAGTTACAATGTCCCAATACTGGGCCAGGTTAGGTGAATTGCCAGAAGACCGGCTGCTTTGGAATGCTTACCAAGAGGATTTGAACCTCATGACCTCGAAATCCAGATTCTCTTGGAATGCGAAAATATTCAATTTGTTACAAATTCTAAACCTTGAACATTTGTGGACTCATACAAATTTACATTTTGTTATAAATCAAATTAAATCAGCCCTCCAACACTCATTCTTATCCAGAACTGGCCTGTCTCCTGGTAAAATCACTAATTGGACATATGGGTATTGATAACTACCTCAATGATGTAGTAATGTTTAAGCACAGGAAAGCTCTCACTGGTCTTCGAACAAGTTGCCATTCTCTTGCCATTGAGACTGCAAGGTACTCTAGAATTGAGATTCCGAAAGAACTTCGATGGTGTAGTAAATGTCCTGGACAGGTAGAAGATGAATGGCATTTTCTAATACAATGTTCGTTATATTCTGTTGAAAGACAATCTTTATATTCAAACCTGAAGAAACTTCTGCCAGTGTGACCAAAAACTAGGTCAGATCACTTGAAAATGTTTCTCAACCCGGTAGTAGAAACTTCAAATTTAATTGCGAAGTATATTTACAACTGTTTCGAAAAACGAAAATTGGTAACAGTAACAGTTCCTAGTCATCAGTCATGTTAGTTTTCTATATTCTAGTCATATATAATAAGTAAAAGTTCATTCCTGATATAAGTAATGGGAAACATAACATTGTCTACTTGTATGAGTAGCCTCCCCTATATGTTGGTTGCTTCTTTGACATTACCATCCTCTCCCAGGGTGCTTTGCGCTACGCTGCATTTGGCATCAGTACACAATTAATCACTTCCGGGTCGGTGCCCACGATCTACATTGTTTAGAAATTTGAGAGCAGATCTTTATGGATTTTATGAGCTGCGATTTTTCAGCATTTCTGATACATTTGATATTTCAACTTGCAGATGAGTCTTCAAACTGTACTTCCTGGTGTTGATTTGGGCCACTTTGAAAAAAGCATGGTGGATGAAGACATGATCAGTGAAGGGTGAGAAGGCTCCCTGTTTACAAATCGAATGACATTCTGTAGCACCAATCAGCTGTCAGTGGCGGTAATTTGAAATTTCCATGGTCAACATCTGTCAAGACTTCCACTGGTAATGTCGCACAAGGTAAATATTGACATGCCAGGTGGATTTATGCATTGTGAATTTTCTGGATTTTTGCCGATTTTTAACGCTAATACATAACAAGTAACAGAATTAATTGTGTACTGATGCCTATCACACGACATTTTCACATTTGACCAGAGAACTTTAAATCGTCACTGTGGCTACAGTTTTTACTGGATCAGCCCAATTTTTTCCATGATGACTCCTGAACTAAGTTCAAATATTAGGGTTGTTTCAAATTTATGTTATTAAATTATTAATAAAATAAAATAAAAATTTTAATTAATTTTAATAATTTTTTTAATTATTAAAATTATTTTTTTTCTTGCTAAATGTGGTTGAAATAAATATCATACTGATAATGCTGGGTAACATCTCTTGTATTGTTATGCCATTTCTGCGACAAAATTGAGACCTTTTGGAGCAAATATAGGCAAAAAATGACTGATTTGTCAGTACTAGGGCCAAATAGTCAATGCCAAATATGACGAGGTTCATTTAACACAGCTGGTAATTATGAGCAAATGAACTTTCAAGATACAATAAAATGTAAATGGAAGAAAGGAAATTCACATAGATGCTTTTTTTCAAAATCGCGACCTCAGTTCAAATCTTCAATGCTTCAAATCATTTATGCATTAATTCACTTTATATCAGTCTAAAACCATATGAAATTAATACTAATTATATCACCTGTAAAAACTCAGATGTTTGTTCCACACACAAAGAATTTCCAAAATGCCTTTTGCATTTGTAACTTTAATGAGACAAATAAAATCTGATTAACTGAGTCAACAGTTAATCTGACTGTTGAGGGTTTCTCATTGTTGTGTGTTTATTGTCAGTCACATTTGCATCATAGCAAATACTTTCTCTTCATTCCATTTCCACTATCTCCAGGACTATAAGTATGTAATTCTCTTTCATATTCATATCAGAGATCTTGTAGGTAGCAAGAAACATGGATTACAGGCACCAAATATTAGCAAGCCCCATACAACCCTCTCCCCCCCCCCACACACACACACATCAACTCTGGGAATTTCGCACAGTGTGACTCAGAGGTATGCCTCCAACTCTGTTGGAAGATAGGCCTTTCTCACTGTAAGTTGCCACTTTAATCTTTCACCAAACAGTTAACAGTTTAAGTTAGGCAACTTCCAGCTGTCCTCATCTTTCATGGTTGTTAATGTAGCAGAGATCAGCAAATGACCATCAGATATGTTGTCATTGAATTTTATTCCTTTTTATCTTCTATGTTGTGTTTTGACAAGTGCTGCCTGTTTGCAGACATTGCATTCATGGACTTGAAATCTGACACAGAATATATTCCTCAATGTTATTTAGGAGTTTTCTCAGTAATAATAACTGTTTACAAGTAATATGTGCATCTTTCTAATTACTGCCAGCAAGATCTTGATGAGATGTAGATCCATCCAATTGAACTGACATATATTCTCTATATGGGAGTTGTGTATACCATAAACACCTCTGTGTTATATTTTGGTATGTGTTGTGTACACATTTGTGTATCTTGCTGTCACTTATTACAGGATTAAACATGTCTTTGATCTTTGTATCAACATCAAATTTAAATCCCATTTGATAGATTACTGGGATGACCCACTGATTACATGGAGAAGTTAACCACTGCCATGAAGGAAATTTTTACCAAATGTAGCCTAAATGAGCAGGTTGAAAACAAATTATGTTTTGACACATTTTGAATTTAAGTTTTCTTTATTTTTAAACTTTAATTTGAATAATTTCATCAAAAAATGAATTAAAATAATAAAAAAATAATTAAAAATAGTGTTTAACATATCTAGTTAATGCTTTATACTTCTTTTTATAGGCAGAAGGATTGTCGACTTGGTGCTTTTTACCAGATGGAAAAAATATGTACAGGTTAGTGAGATATTGTATTTTTTACTTGTATCTCAGTCTTAAGTCATATGGGGCAAACTGAGGGGAAATTATAAAGGGGGTACCCTTGGTATATAGGCTGTAAAATCTCTATCTGTGCATAGTTTTATCTGTGCCTTCTCAAGAATGTTTGGGGATGGGTATGGTTTGTTCAGATGAGAGCATTCCTTATTTTAACAATGGTTCCATTCCTAACAGGCATCAGTACACAATTAATCACTTCCGGGTCGGTGCTCACGATCTACATTGTTTAGAAATTTGAGAGCAGATCTTTATGGATTTTATGAGCTGCGATTTTTCAGCATTTCTGATACATTTGATATTTCAACTTGCAGATGAGTCTTCAAACTGTACTTCCTGGTGTTGATTTAGGCCACTTTGAAAAAAGCATGGTGGATGAAGACATGATCAGTGAAGGGTGAGAAGGCTTCCTGTTTACAAATCGAATGACATTCTGTAGCACCAATCAGCTGTCAGTGGCGGTAATTTGAAATTTCCATGGTCAACATCTGTCAAGACTTCCACTGGTAATGTCCCACAAGGTAAATATTGACATGCCAGGTGGATTTATGCATTGTGAATTTTCTGGATTTTTGCCGATTTTTAACGCTAATACATAACAAGTAACAGAATTAATTGTGTACTGATGCCATTTACCCCTGTAGGGGTCTCGCCATTTTTTACAGGATTCTTGTAAAACCAAGAACTGTTCTATCTGACTGTTTTACTGATCACAAAATGTATATTTATCTCGAAATACACTAAACAGTTATTCAGTGTATGCCAAAATGCCAGTTTCACACAGTTTGAAGGCAGCTTTTTGACAGATTATCGTAAAACTATATGTTGCGGAAATATATATCGGTGAGAAGCGACTGATATCAATTCGCCCAGTTAGACGGTCGCCATGTTCGTTCACTGTGGCAACAGATGACCTCGGGTCAACTCCGGCACAGTCCGTGAGACCCTTACAGCGCTACATGGAGAGGCGCAAAGCAGAACGTAATGGATGCCTGGTAGAGCTTGTGACATTACATGTTGATTTTAATGTTCTGGGGAGGAGTTGTCTCCCCCCACCTTGTATACGGTCCGTTTGGATGTTTATACAATAAAGAATTGAATTGAATTGAATATGTTTGACAAAAGTGAAAGAGGAGGGAGGGAATTTGGCTTAATGTCACACTCAAGTTTGTTTCACTCATATGGTGACAGTCAGTTTGGTGGAAGATTAAACTTAAGACTTGAGTCTGGTAATTCATTGGGTATATTCAATAATTAATTTTAATTCACTCTGCTGAAAAAGGCACAGCTACTGTAGAATCAGAAACTTTAGTATGGTACAGATATGAAAATTGAAGTGGGAATTCATATGATTTGAAAATATTATAGATACTAGGAACAGTGATACCAGTCACTGTGCATAATGATTAAGATAGAATTTATTATTAAAAATTTCAGGTAATTGGATATATTTTGACAAAAACCGGAGGATTGGAAACCTTGTGGAAATTGGCAAAGAGATACATGAGGTTTGAGGAACAATAAATATAAAAATCAAATGCATCCCAAGAAATGCATCCCAAATTAAAATCATACACCCCCCTCTACACACAGAGATGTGACACCCTCCGTCATCTTCCCCCTCCCCCATCGTTCTCTCTGGGTACTCCGGCTTCCTCCACCAGTCAAATTGTCTGTCACCTTATGAGCAAAATATTCTTGAGTGTGGCAACTGCCCCGGCCTGCATTTTATATTTTTTCCTAAAGAACCAGGCAGTTGGATAGTGTCAGTGTCAAATGCTTGAAAGTAGTATCGACAAAAATATGACCTCGTCCATTGTGTTGGTAATTATTTGGGCGAATTTTGAGATCGTTTTCTTCTCCAATGCGTGCATTTACCTCGCACATGTTATTGCATACAACAACAACAACATGGGCTATTTTGACTGCTGCGACATAAATCAATAGCTGCCAAATGC
Source organism: Hanleya hanleyi (assembly GCA_036873755.1). Classification (NCBI taxonomy): domain Eukaryota; kingdom Metazoa; phylum Mollusca; class Polyplacophora; order Lepidopleurida; family Hanleyidae; genus Hanleya; species Hanleya hanleyi. The sequence continues at coordinate 7,532 of JAVTVY010048619.1, forward strand.
TTTGCGATATACTGAAATGACGAGTGGTGTACAAGAAATCGTCGTATCTCGACGGCATAAATTGGCAGTCATACACTTACCAGAAAAACGGCGAAGTTAACCTGGGCAGCCGCCATGTTGAATCTCCCGCTCGATTTCCGCTCCGGACTTTTCTTTATTTCTCCTCGTCATTCTTTTGATGTTTTAGCGGGATTATTTATTTCAGCGTGGATTTTTATTTTTGCATGCACTATAATCCAGAAGTGGATTTAACAAATTATTGCTGAACACAAATCCCAACATTTCCCATAAGACATACAAAACAAAATGACTGCCACTTTTGGCGGAAGTCGGCTACCGGAAGTCGGCGAAAACTGAGTTGACCGGCTTACTGAACTCATTGGTATAGTATGTGTTATTTCTTACGTACGTATGCATGTTGTGTATAGAGTTCGCTACGCGAACGGCCGGCTTCGCCGGCCGTTCACTGCGCTCACTATTATATGGCTTAGAGGGTTTTTTTAGGGTAATGTGAGGGTTTTTTCTCCCCGTGACGTCCCCACCGCCTCGTTTGCTCCCTTGCGCCGTCTAAAAACACCGCCATTTTACAAGTAATTAATTAAAATTAATTAATTAATTAATTAATTTATTTGAAATACTAGTACCCATCCTCCGTATGGCATAACTGTACAACCCAGAACAGAGTCTAGACATGCCTTGATCACGTGATCGTCAGAGCAGAAACCCACTGAGAATCCCTCCATGACCTCCGGGTTTCTCCTCAAATCACCTCTCAAAATATGCTGCGCACGCATCAAAATACGCGCTGTAATGCCGTAACACTACTACTTGGAGCTGTTATATATAAGTCGTCATTGTTTAGCTAACGGCTGAGATCAATTGGAAATCCTTGCATGCACTTGCCAGTCTTATTTGAATAATTAGGACGAATCGCCAACTCGAGAAACAAACTTATTGTAAAATACAATCATATGAACATATTGTCAGAAATGAAGGCTTAAACCTACCAGGCCTGAGGTGGGGTGGGGATGCCCTGCCCCCCCCCCCCTTACCAAACTTTCTGTGCTATCTCAGGAATCACAAACAATTGAGAGCTGACACTCCGCGATACTATAGTTTATCATATTGGGGTCATTTTGAGTCGGTTTGCATAACCCCCGATCAGAGGATCATGGGTAAATTCAAGATGGCGGCCAGGTGTGGTACCAGAAAAGTGATGTTTTCGTTATTTTTCTACAAAATTTCTACTTTTCCGCGATGAGAAGTGGGCAAAAAATATTTCATTTCACATCACATTAATATTTACTAATTTATCATGCAGCTTTTGTGGAGAAATTGCATCAGCAAAAAAATGTGAAAAATTTGACAGAAAAATCTACCAAAAAATGCCGTTTTTGTAAATGACGTCATTGTGACATCATCAAAGCGGCATCTTGGATTTGTTACATTTTCTAGTAAATCTTGGCCTAAGGGTATAGTGTGGTAAGTTTCAGCTCCCTAGCTCGAGGGGTGAGGAAAATAATTGAGGGTCATTTCGGCACCCCCCAGGCCTGGACAGGTCCCAAAAAGCCCAGGCCAGATAGGGTTAAGGCCGCAGATTTTGTTTCATTCAGTTATTTTCTGATATAGATATATATTCTGGAAGGTATTCATTCGGGAAATGAAGATTAATTCTGATTACTACAACCGAATTATTTGCACTTAAATGTAACGGTTTGTGACAATTTAGCCTTCAAATATCTTCGCTGATAGTATTCCTAAAGTATTCCTAAAATAATAAAATTTTCATATTCCTATAACATAATGTTCAAACAAAATAAGAGTTTCTCATTTTTTATATTTCGTCTTGGAAATAATCTTATGTCAGTTCAAAGCTCAATAATTCGAAAACAAAAATCCCAAAACTTAACCCCTTCAACTAAAAGTACGGATAACTTTGAAAAGGAGGCAAACTTAGAAAGATGACGCTGTCTTATTCAGTTCTACATATATGTTGTGTTTTTTTGCTCATACAATGTATTTTATGACTTTACACTCAATACCATAGGAGTTATTAGAAGGCCAATCTGAACAAAACATGGTAAATAATTTAACGGAGAAACGACCCAAAATTGAAGTAGAGATTGTCTCCAATTAATCAATTTAAATGACTTAGATGTATGACCAAGTCTAAATCTTACTTAATTTGCAATAGAATTGAATTATTTGATTAACCTTATATGGCCATAATTTGACCGAAAAATCTACCAATGACCTCGACAAGGTTAACAAACCCGTATGGAGGATGGGTTAAACGTACTACAGTACATCTGTGCGGAGATTATCATCTCGACGGGCTACATATATACCATATAATACGCGTATAATTGAGTAAATCACGCGTTTTCGTGTGCAATATGCGTGTCACTGCTTTAATTACGTTACTGACTACATTGTGACTCTTTCCTGGGTCTTTTTTTTCGTCCGAACTCCCTCTGGCTTCGGACCATTCGTTATCACTGAGGTCTCATATGTTTAACTTTATTTTACTTACTGAATAAACATTTTACGTTACTGTGGCCATCGCAGTAGTATACAAAGCGTATTTGGATGACGTTTGACCTCAGAAATTTGCATATGACCTCTGTGACGTCACGCGACAGCCAATCAGAAGCGAGTATTGTGTCACATGGGGTCATGTGTGGTGGTGGATGGGTGGGTGGTGGGTTTAAGATGGCGGCTGTGGTGGTGGATGGGTGGGTGGTGGGTTTAAGATGGCGGCTGTGGTGGATGGGTGGGTGGTGGGTTTAAGATGGCGGCTGTGGTGGATGGGTGGGTGGTGGGTTTAAGATGGCGGCTGTGGTGGATGGGTGGGTGGTGGGTTTAAGATGGCGGCTGTGGTGGATGGGTGGGTGGTGGGTTTAAGATGGCGGCTGTGGTGGATGGGTGGGTGGTGGGTTTAAGATGGCGGCTGTGGTGGATGGGTGGGTGGTGGGTTTAAGATGGCGGCTGTGGTGGTGGGTGGGTGGTGGGTTTAAGATGGCGGCTGTGGTGGATGGGTGGGTGGTGGGTTTAAGATGGCGGCTGTGGTGGATGGGTGGGTAGTGGGTTTAAGATGGCGGCTGTGGTGGATGGGTGGGTGGTGGGTTTAAGATGGCGGATTGTAGAAAAACGTATAAAAGGAGGCGATTTTTAGGGGAGTGGAGTATTCATTGCACTACCCTGCGGAGCACTCTGACTTATCTGACCTGACCAGCCTGCCTGCCTGCCTGCCTGCCTGCCTGCCTGCCTGCTTCACCTCTAGCCAGCCAGCCAGCCTGCTTGCCTGTTTTGTATGAGCTGTGTAGAACCTTTTACTTTTTTTCATTTTACCAGTGCAAATTCACCAGACTTTTACACCGTAGCAGTTGCTCATCAGCCTGAGCCCATAGTCATGGCGTCATCATCATTTTTAGTGAGGCTTGGAAAGTACCGTGTTCGTCTGATTGATGAGATGCAGCATGTGGGCGAATTATGTGATTTCCTTATGGAGGAAAACATACTTCTGAAACAGCGTGTCGAAGATATCATGGCTGAGAAAACCACTTCAGCACAAAACACAGCCCTCATCGATGGTGTACTGCGCTCTACCCCCTATGCATTTCTAGCCTTCGTGGCGGGGTTGAAGATCACGGGAAATGAAGAACTAGCAGATCTACTTGAAGCCGACGTTATACAAGATGATGATATCTTAGTCATGGATACCACCGAAGAGCGTACAGTTAGCAAACGTACGCACCCAGCGTCTGGTGTACCTGCCAAACGCGCTGCACGACCCAAACGACCCCGACTAACACCTTTAGAAATACCTGAGTCAGTGCTTCAGCCAGTACTCCAGCAAGTGCCTGAGCCTGTGAAAGAAGAGGTGCAACTTCCTATGTCTGTGCAGGATATCAATAACATTATTCAGCAGGCCTACCAGGCAGCCCACACGGACATTTGGGAGCTCTCAGCCTATTTAACTGTGAGTGTCAAAGACGAAGAAGTGCATTTTAACGCATCGGGCTTTAACGACAGACCCGATAGGCATATTGCCATGACCTTAGACACCTGGCAAAAACTGGAGACCCTTGATTACGCCATCGATGCGGTTATTCGCGACCAGGGGAGTGACGAAGCGAAATTTTATGTGGGTGACGACATCTTTGTCAGCTGTGCCTATTTCAACGACCAGCTCCTGGTGCATATCCGTAAATGGAAAATGAGGTTAGATACGCAAGAGCGTGTTCCTTGTCCTCAGGGTGTCACCTTGAAATTAACGGCGTGGCGGAAGTTGCAGAGTTTCACAGCTACAATTCGTCAAGCTCTGGCTTACCAGGTGTCTCACTATATTTATAAGAAGTACATCGACACAGTCCTGGATCTTATCAGACCTCACATTCGACACTTGCGTATCCAAGCATGTGCAGGATGTGAAAATAACAGTCCGATAAACCAGCATACGTGTGTGGACACTAGTGTACCCTCATACGCACTGATCACTGAGGCACTACAGGCCGTCACCGAGGCGCAAATTGCCCTGGCAGTGGAAGCTGCCTGCCCTCCCAAAATTCCACGTGAAGAGATTACTACCTACATCTACGTGCACCAGGGGCGGAAAGACGATGATGAGTTCAAACAAGTCTTGTTGCAGAACTATTGAACAAGTGTGATGTTGAAAAACATTTACCGTATTCCTACACGTTCATTGAAGTGGCTTGAGAGCATATAATTGTATTAAAAATTCAGAGTTTTTTTACTGTTAATTGTATTAAAATTCAATACTCAGAGTTGAACACGTTCATTCTATTGTCTTGTTGTATAAATATTGAGCATTTTCAAGTTTTATTGCATTGGAACATTCAGACATTATCATCTGCCAGTCTTGCTCAAGCTGAAAATACGGCTTCTCTCTTCACGTATTCCTACACTATGTTCATTTTATGCTCATTGTGCATTGAAGCGCCTTCATAGCGTATAATTGTATTAAAATTCAATACCCTGGTGAACACGTTCATTCTATTTGTGTTAATAAAAAATAGTAGAAAATTAAAAAATGGTTGTTAGTGTTCATTTTTTTTTTTTTTAATTTTTTTAAAAAAATTTCGCCCCCCATCTTTCTAGTCCCATGCCCCTGTGCTGGTTTCAATAATTTCAGTCCGTTATCATTCGGGCTGTAATGTTGGTTTCAATAATTTCAGTCCGTTATTATTCGGGCTGTAATGTTAAAAAAAAAATTTAAAAAATTTTTAAAAAATTTTTTTCATAGAGGAAAGGGTGAAGGGAGCTGGTGTTAATTTTTTGGGTGCTTTTTGAGTTAGAAGTTTTCCCTTTCGGAAAGATGGGGTGGCTCTGAAAAGAGCCTTTGTAAAAGTGTTACGACACTTGTTTTAGGAGCGGTAAATTCTCTTTACCCCGGCTACCTGCTTCCTACACACCGGACACTTGATCTTTAAATGCTGTTCGTCCGTTTCAGCGCAGTGGCACATGCCCCCTATACATGTTAGCCTCACCCAGCATTCTTCACATAGGCATAAATGCCCGCACGGAAATAGGGCGTACAGGCTTTCTTCCTCTGTACACACACTACAGCTTGATTTACTTTGTTCCTTCTGTAGGGCTTCTTCTTGTTTTAAAATCATAACGTCCATTTGATCAATGTCTTGTCTCATGCCATTAATCTGTTCGTTGAGGCGGGTTACTTCGGCCCAAGAGCATGGTGGTGGTAGTGGTGTTGTTGTTGTTGTTGTTGTTGTTTCGGCGGTAGCCGACGTGGTTTCGCAAGCCGACGTCGTTATAATCGGAGTTTGAGTAGCCGTTGTATTTGCTGGAGGTCTGTTACTGTTTAACCAGGGGAGTTCTTCTTCCTCATCAGTTATATCCGCATCAGTTATATCCTGATCTTCTTCCAGCACCACCCTCCTGATTTCTTGGTCTTGTTCTTGACTTTGTTGTCTTATCAACCTCGCATCTTCTTCAATTACATCCCTCCGCAGCTCTTCCAGTTGTTCTTCACTTCGCCGTATCATCGTCTCGTCGGCAACAACCTGCTGAAAGCTTGTAATTATTGCCACTCCACCATTGTTATGTTCATCTCCACTCGTAATCACCTCTCTGTGTTCTCTAGGGTCTCTCGGATCGGTGAATAGTCTTCGTCTTGTACCCATGATTGTAGTTGTGAATAAATGGCAACATACTACGCGTTATTTATAGTCTAGGCGGCTGGTGGTGGTGGATGGGTGGGTGGTGGGTTTAAGATGGCGGCTGTGGTGGTGGATGGGTGGATGGTGGGTTTAAGATGGCGGCTGTGGTGGTGGATGGGTGGGTGGTGGGTTTAAGATGGCGGCCGGTGTGAGTGAGTGCAAGATGGTGGTATCTGCTAAAAAATTTTGTGTTTTATTTTTCCAACTTTAAAACGGGGTCTCATTTTTTGCAATAAATGTGAGTTCACTGCAGCATGTTTATCGAAAAGAAAAAAAAACTAGGAAATTTTTCCCATTTGACACCCCATAGCTGTACTCACATTTTTGCCTGCACACTGTATAGTGCTGTGTTACCGTTGCCCAAGGATAAAAATTTCCTAGTTTTCTTTCTTTCGATAAACCAGTTACAATTTTTAGGGTCACATTATAAGGCTGTGAGCAACATACTTGACGTATTTTTACCCAGGAAAACCGGTTTATTTCCAGTGTACCGGGTTTTCCATACTACCGTACCATAACGTTACGCGTCTAAAAATCGATAAAATTATTAAAAATAACGGCTTAGTCTAGCGCTATCCTGCTAAATTTTTAAATGCTACACCATGAGTTGCCTAAGTTCAACTTGAAATAAAATTTATACGTGCACTGGCATTTATTGCAAAATCACACAAGTTTAAAATTGCAAAAGAAACACAAAAATATTTTCTTCAGCGTAAGTGTAGACAAAACAGATATAACGATTTCGCTGACGTCCGCGCCTTACACTATAAATAGCGCGCAGTATTTACTCATTTATTCACAATTATGCCAGTGTCTATTAGACGTGCACAGTGATGGAGTCATCCCTGGCTGAAATCATGGATATTGACATATCAGACTTCATCACAAATGATGATAATGAAGTACAACTGCTCGACAACATCATTAATATGGTACATGACGAGCCATGGTTGGATGCTATAATGGAAGACTTATTTACACCTCAACCCCGGCACCACCCTCCAGCAGCCACACCGCATCTTAGTGACTTCCCAGCAGCGACATCGGATCTTACCCCAGTCGAATACCAACGTTTTGACGACATAGACCGCGTGTTAGAAACTATGTTGAAACAACAACAACAACAACAAAGCTCCCAAGCTAAAGAAAAAGCAGGAGAAACGGGACAAGAAGAAGAAGAAACGGGACAAGAAGAAACAGAAACCGAAACCGAAACCGAAACCGACACAGAAACAGAAGAAGAAGAAGGAGGAGAAGATGAGGAGAAGAGGAAAGACTTAAAAACCACAGTACCCGAAAAAAAGAAAGACTCAAGAAAAAACAGGAAAGACTCAAGAAAACACAGGAAAGACGCCCGAAGAAACATGAAAGACGCCAGAATCGGTAAAAAAGACGCCAGAAGCGGTAGAAAAGACGCCAGAAGCAATAGAAATAGGCAAGAGGCAAGAAAAAACAGAAAAGACGCAAGAAAAAAGAGAATAAGAGAGAATACAAGAAAAATAAGCCAAAAAGAAAACGAAGACGTCATCCATTACGCTTCCGCAATAACAACAACAACACTGGCATCCAACACAGAACGCCAAGCAGCCTCCTATTTACACTGCGTGCAATGCTGTAACCACTTTGCTAAATACGCTATTTTCCCCTGTGGGCATCAAGCCTTGTGTGTGGCTTGTATACATCAACATGCCCAAATACCAGCGTGTGCGGACGCTTACAAACCCCTAGTGTGTGAATTCATAGCCTTGACATGCCCGGTGTGTACTGTGAGAAGACAACACCAACAGCCCCCAACGATGTAATCGCTTACATATTCCAAAGGCCCTTTTTAGGGCCACCCCATCTTTCCGAAAGGGAAAACTTCTATCAAAAGCACAAAATAAAAAAATAACATCAACTCCCACACACACATATAAAAACACCTACCCCTCTTATAAATTTCAGTCCATTATTATTCGGGCTGTAATGTTATTCCTTTACTGGTCGACAACCACAGTGACAAATGTCCCCCTCCCCCCTCCTCCGGGCTGTAATATTAATTACTGAGAGAGAGAGAAAAAACCCTGTGTTTGTAAGAGAGAGATTGGTCCTCAAAAGGACCGTTAATATCGGGCAGGGATTGTTTTTTTTTGGTGTTGCAGTTTGCTAATATTATAGAATAAAGAGGCATAATGTGGGACCTGTGCTTTGAATTTGTGCCAAGTTAGAAACTCTCTTTCGATAGCATTGGTTGGCCCTGAAAAGGGCCGTTAGAGTTCAATTTGATCACCCTGTTTTCTTCAGGAGGGAGTTTTCTTGTCTACTCCCCTTACATTTTGCTTACGGAGAAATAGCTGTATGGCGTCAGTGTATATTTGTATTGACCCTCTTCTTCTTGGGGAGTAATGGGGAGGTCATCCAGGAAATTGGCGGCAGCTATTGTGTGTTGGCCCTCTTCGTGGTTGTTGTCCTCTTCGTAGTCAGTAATGGGGAGGTCTTCCAGGGGAAAATTGACGGGAGCTATTGCTGATATATCCGGCTGCACTGATGGCTCTTGTTGTTGTTGTGGACGAGGGGCCAGAAGCGGAGGAGGGGGAGGGTGCATTTCTTCCTGCATGGTTCTTTGTAATAAATGCAACCAGCCCTCCTCGCTGATGGTTCTCGAAGAATTTATCAGCGTCCGCAGATTCTCCGCTGTTCCTCCCGATACGTCTTCGTTGTTTAGTAGTCGGTTACTCCACCCCGTAAATTCTGTCAACCAGAAATCCTTAATAGCTGCTAGCATGGCCTTCTTCTGCCGTCGTGTTATTCCACGCACTCTCCCGGAGGCCTTGGCCGTGGACATTTTGGCTACTGCTATACGGCGGCTCATTTTTCTTCTATGTTGGTAGGTGTTATCACGGCAGTGACAGGTTTTGGAATGGCCCGCATCAAGCTGCCCGCTGGCTTATATAAAAATTGCGCGGACCTCAGCGAAATCGTTATATCTGTTTTGTCTACATTTACGCTGTAGAAAATATTTGTGTTTCTTTTCCAATTTTAAACGGTTGTCATTTTGCAATAAATGTCAGTGCACGTATAAATTTTATTTCAAGTGAACTCAGGCAACTCATGGTGTAGCATTTAAAAATTTAGCAGGATAGCGCTAGACTAAGCCGCTATTTTTAATAATTTTATCGATTTTTAGACGCGTAACGTTATAGTACGGTAGTGTGGAAAACCCGGTACACTGGAAATAAATCGGTTTTCCTGGCTAAAAATACGTCAAGTATATTGCTCACAGCCTTATAATATCACCCTGAAAATTGTAACTGGTTTATCGAGAGAAAACTATAGAAAACTAGAAAAAAATAGCCTCCGTTTCAGTGCAGGGCCAACGTGCAGAGTTCCCAATCATTTTGGTGCACTGTGGATGACGCCATCTAGCGGCCGTTACAGGCACTGAGAATGGAATGTCTATCGGCTTGAAGGGGTCATCTGCTAATAACCAATAGGCCGGTGAAGCATTTGGAGACCATTTCAATGTTGCCTTCTCTCCCACCTGTGAGCGAATTCTTAATTGTTACAGTCCAGGCACAAATGACACGCAGATGTAGCGTCGCAAATGTTCTGAAGTATATTTATCTTGGAGCGAGCCTACAAAATTGCATTGTAATCTCAATTTAATTATTTTCTAGAACAGGGTACGGGTACGATACGATACGAATTTTATTACGATGAAATATTTTTTTTTTTACTCACGAGTCATTAGCATGAATCCATATATACACATTTGCCTGGACGGTGTTTTGTCATTCACCACTATGGCAGCGCACGGAACGGAGCTCGCCTTCTTCCAACTCACGTCTGACGTCATTCTCATCGTCTATGACCATGAACTGCAGCTCATCGAAGAACATCCCCGAGAGGTGAAGCTATGTTTAAGCCTACCAGGCTGGACTCTATTGACACGGTTGTTACAGGGAAAAGAGCCCGAAGTCGATTTCATGCACGTGGGAGTCGGTGTTTACCTGCGAAGTGGTAGAGATGATTCTTTTTTTCCCCGGTTAGAACAGTGTGGTGGTACCTATCCTACTCCGGCCGGCATTATGGCAGGCGCTGAAAGCTATTATCACCGACGTCCACGACGTACTCTACCCTGAGGCCAACTATGTAGCCACGCGCACTCTTACACCGGACTGTACCCTATTGTTGTACCCCCAACGCGTGGAGCTCATCGATGACGATAGTCGATGTTGGTGTACGTCTGAACCAGCGCGTGTCTCTTTATCCCGGGAAGGCTGGATTACCTTGAAACGTGTGTTATGCGGTAATCTCGACGGGGATAGCATTCACCTGTGTGACGACGTCTACATTTTCCGCGGGCCCTATTTTGCTCGACTCCTCTGTCTCAAGCGAGGTGGTTTTACTCTGGACCCCGATCTATGGACGGCTTTGCAACAAGTAGTCCCCATGGTCGATGAAGTACTCTCTCCACAGGAGCCTCTCACAGAATAGTACGACTCATGTCTGTACCTGACACTATAAATACCAGGGGTGAGACAGAGTGTGTGTCATTCACCGTTCGACATTTAGAGCAAGTATGTCATCCGACCTACGAGCCATTCTGCCCCTTACACCCCAGGTGGGGTTATACGTCTATGAAGATAAAGTCACCCTGGTGAAAGACTGTGGAGCTATTTGCTGGGCGCCCGCTGAGACTCTATCGAATACGGTGACGCTACAGCGTGACGGCTGGACTAAATTTAAACGGGTGTTGAGCGGTGAGTTCGACGGACACCTCATCCACATAGACAGTGCCATCTACGTATATACCGTACCTCCCCTCTTCGCACGCCTGGGCCGCTACCAAGACCCTACGCGAAGTTTCATCCTAGGCCCCTCTCTGTGGTCAGCCTTGGAGAAAGTAGTGCCTATTGTGGACCAGCTGTTTACACCGGACGAACGATCATCAGACGAGTTGGCGTGGGCTCGTGCTATGGAGGACGCGCTGGCTGAACCCCATGAAAAACAACATGAACAGCCGGGGAAGACGAAAGTACTATATCTATAGGATGCACAGAGGCTAGAGTGTCAGTGTCACCTGATGAAGCGAACACACATGACGGGGACCCAGGGGCACCCCGATGAGGGGTAAGAAGACCGTGATGAGGCGGTCCCGAAAGGGGAAAAAGGGGTCAGCATCTACAGTGAACAAGGTGTTAACCGATTTGTATTACAACCCTACCAGTCCAGCCGCGTATAGCGCTGTGGGAGCGCTCGCTCGAGCTGCCCATTCCCAAGGCATCAGTCGAACTGAAGTTCGAGACTGGTTAAAACCCCAAGACACTTATAGTTTACATCGAGCAGCCCGACGACATTTTCGCCGTAACCGAGTCATCGTAGGAGGCATAGACGCACAATGGCAGGCTGATTTAGTGGATATGAGTCGATTTGCACCTCACAATGATGGACATCGGTACATGTTGACCTGTATCGATATTTTATCCAAGTATGCCTAGGTACTACCCATTCGCACCAAAACAGGAGAGAATCTAGTACGGGCGTTCCAGCAGATTTTCAAGACGGGGCGCAAACCCCTTTATTTGCAAACGGATGAAGGCACAGAATTTCTCAACCGACCCTTTCAAGCCTTTCTTAAGAAACAGAAGGTATTTTTCTTCCATACATACAACGAGACCAAAGCCTCTGTGGTGGAACGATTCAATCGCACCTTCAAAGGACGAATGTACAAGTGTTTTACTGCCCAAAACACCCGACGGTACATCGATGTACTACCTCAACTGGTGCAAGGGTACAATCGAGCCTATCATCGCAGTATCCAGCGAGCTCCCCTCGATGTGACAGAACGCAACGAACATCAAGTGCGTGGTACGCTGTACTCACCCAGTCCACCACCACCACTCACGTCACCCCGTTACAAACGTGGAGATGTGGTACGGATCAGTAAAGTGAAAGGCCAATTTGAGAAAAGTTACTTGCCCAACTGGAGTGACGAGCGCTTTGTCATCGTTCGCCATAAACCTCGACAGCCACACGTCTATCAACTGGAAGATCTACAAGGAGAAACACTGCAAGGCACGTTTTACGAGGCAGAATTACAATCCATAGTGAAAACACCGAAAGATTACTACACGGTGGAAAAGATTTTGAAAACGGAACGTCGACGTGGCATCCCCTATCATTTCGTCAAATGGCAAGGGTGGCCCCGTTCGTTTAATTCCTGGGTGTCAGGCCGTGACATGAAACGCCTATAAATTCTAACCCCTATCACCGCCATCCTTCAGTGTAGGGTTGTACCATGGATAGTGCACATCTACCCTTACTGTTACGAACTCGAAAAGCACAAGTGGGTACTATAGTGTGTTTAGTAGTGCTTCTGGGTACGTTATTTGGAGGCGTGTTCTACGATTTGGCGTACGTGATATCCTGTTTCAACACCCTGCGTCCCACAATTCCACCTCAATCATCCACCACTTCGACCACCACTACGACGCTGCCTACGCCATCCAAGACGTCAAGGTACCGCCACGTATCAACCCAGACACCCACGTCTACCACGCCGTCTACTCCATCCACCACATCACCTGACCGCCACATCCATCCACCCACGCCTACGACACCCCGTACTACTACTACTACGACGCTGCGTACTACGACGCCACGTGATCCTCCGTCACCCCTGAGAAGCGACGATCCTTCCAGCCCATCACCACCACCTAGTACCACCATCACCACTACGACTCCTACGACGCTAAACACATTTAGAGTGCGCGAATCACGTTTACCACGGCAACGGTATCCGTTCGACTACGATCCCCGGTGGGATCCACGAGAACGGGGGTGGGCCTCTGAACGCCGAGCGCAAATCACCAAATAAAAAAACTATGGATCCTCGGTGGCAGCATCCTTTCACGTGTCTCATCGCTGGACCGACAGGGTCGGGAAAAACACACTTCGTTCAACGTCTCATCCAACACAGGTCAGCCCTCATTTCACCGCCTCTAGCTCGCATCCTGTGGTGTTATGGAGCTTGGCAACCCACGTACGAGGAACTGGCACGTGTCCCGGGACTCACCTTAATGGAAGGCTTACCCCCTGAGGATACGCCCAAAGACACGTTGGTGGTGGTGGACGATCTCATGACGGAAACAGACAGTCGAATCACCCGTCTCTTTACCAAAGGAAGCCATCATCGTCGGTTGAGCATCATCTACATCGTGCAGAATCTCTTCAGTAAGAACAAAGAGCACAGGAACATTGGTTTGAATGCTCAGTATGTGGTGTTATTTAAAAACCCCAGAGACGCTTCCCAAATTACGCACCTGGCCCAACAGATGTACCCTAAAAACACGGCCTTTGCACGAGAAGCCTTTGAAGATGCTACCCAACGAGCTCACGGGTATCTACTCATCGACTTGAAACAAGACACTCCCTCACCCCTTCGATTGCGTACCCACATTTTTCCCGGAGAGGTGCAGACGGTGTACACACCCAAATAAAAGAAGAAGACAATCCACTCTAGCCGTCACTCATCATGTCTGCACGGGTACGCAAGCACGCGCCGGCCATCCGCGTATTACGCAGCGCGCCACCGGAGGTGGGCCGGGCCCTGGTGCGCGGGGCGGATCCCGACTTGGTACGGTGTTTGTGTGAAGTGGCGCATAATGTGTTAAAAGGCAATGTTCCGCTCAGTCCTCTGCAGAAAGGGAAACTGCAACGGCACAAGGCGGTTCTCCGAACGTTGGTGAAGAAGACGGGTAGTGTGAAGAAAAAGAAACAGGTGTTACAGCGAGGTGGATTTCTCGGCGCACTCCTCGCACCCTTAGCCGCTACTGTACTGGGACCGTTACTAGGCTCCATCTTGGGACGCTAACGTCATGGAACATACGAAAAAATGATGCTGGTCGAACCTCGACTGTTACAGAGTTTGCAATCACCCTATCCCGTGCCTGCCACAGTGCAACAACTGCAGTCTCTGGATGAAGAGATGAATAGTATACTCCAACGTCGACTACCCGATCACGAGAAAATTCAACTCTACCATCATACGCTGAACCGGTACCAGACGTTTATGGATCAATATAGAGGGAGTAGTAGTAGTACACCACAACTACCCACAACGCCCACAACGCCTACACTCACACCCCCGCCACTGCCACCCTCATCCTCTGCCTCACCTCAGCTGGAACAGGAAGTGTTGGCCAGTGTGCCTAAAGCCTTCAAGACCAAGGCGCGTTTATTGTTGGACCGGGTGAAACAGAATGCCGATATGGGTTGGAACGCTGAAGGAAAACTACTGATTCGAAACCAAGTGGTGCCGGGATCTCATATGACCGATTTGATCAACGATATGGTACGTTCTCGCAAACACTCTAATCCACCGGGCTGGGAAGCCTTTGCTCAGGGATTAAAAGACACACACACTCCTCAAGAATTGATAGGAAATCGTGAACGCTGGAAGTGGATGCAAGCACCCTCTCGACTTCCCCCTATGTGGGAACGTGAATGGCATCCGCAGACGCCGCCCAAAACACCCTCACGGCGGGCACCTACTTCGTCACCCCTTTTACCACGCCATCCCCTGCAAACCCCCAGAGCTAAGTCACCGCGACGGTCACGACGCCGAGGTCAGCCGCCCAAGGCCTGGGAACCTTACTAAGGGGTACCTTACTAAGGGAGGGTGACCCCCTATAAAAACCCGGTGCAGAAGCCAGAACAACTCAGTCGTCATGTTTTACCTGACGTTGCCCAGTAATAGTTCACTCGATGTGTTTCCTGACAACACCTTGGCCAAGTATGTCACTCAATTACCACAACCGTTACATTTACCGGGTCGGTGGGAATGTGGGCTGGTAGATATTCAGTACCCTTACTCGTGGTACAACGTACGAGACCAAGAAGTATGGTACGAAGTGACGTACGAAGGCAAAGTCACCAAACTCATTCTCCCCGAAGGCCAATACGATACGCCCCAGAAGTTCATAGAGGGTCTGCTGTCCTTGTTGGAGTACAAGTCTCTACGGGAGGCCACGAATAAATCAAAACCCCTGCAAGTCTATCCCTTCAAGAATCACGTGATCTTGACTGTCAACCCACACAACGACAAGGCCTGTATCCTGCTGAGCCCTAACGTGGCTGTGAAACTCAGTCCTACACTACAGCAAATGTTAGGTCTGCCTTACAGGGTGTACCCGGGGCCCACCACCGACAACGGTGACGATGTGATGGATATGAAAGTAGGCATGTACGGACTCTACGTCTACTCGGACGCAGTGGACAACCATATTGTGGGCGATGTGAACACACCTCTGTTACGGGTGGTGCCCATTAGCAAGTCGTATGGCAATCAAGTCAACCAGAGTTTCAACCATATACTCTACCTGCCCGTACGACATACCGATATCAACACGATCACGGTGGATATAAGAGATGACACGGGACGCCCGGTGGCATTCGAACGAGGGAAAGTGATGCTGACACTTCATTTCCGACAAGCCCGTTCTCCTCACTTCGTATAATGTACGTGCTTTACCAGTGCCATACACCCAGCTATGCCGACTACTACAAGAAACAAACGGGAGGAGGCTTGCCCATCTTTAGCGGTGCACGTATGCAACGAGGTCACGGATTGGGAAACATACTGGGCAGCATTGTGAAAACGTTCTTACCCTTGGTGACACGAGGTGTTAAAGCGGTGGGCAAACAAGCGGTAC
>JAVTVY010048620.1:0-24654 GCA_036873755.1 Hanleya hanleyi
ACTGGAAAGGGAAGAGGGATGGGCGGGGGTACCTACTTGTAACAAAGTAGATCTAATGCTGCCATTTTATAGTGCTGTCCCACCGAAATATCATGCCGTAGGCAGACATGACACCCCACATAGTCACATTATACTGACACCGAGCGTACCAGTCCTTGTTCTATCCTCTTAATGCTGTGTGTAAGCGAGGAAGCAACAAGTTCCATTTTTCAAGTCTTTGGTATGACCCGGCCCTCAAGAATCTAAGTGTTAAACCGCTGCAACCATGGGATAACGTCACGGCTCGTGCGTAAGGTTTGGTAGAGTGGCAGAGCATACGTAGGCAGAATGCTCCACACGTGTAAATGCTTGTTGACACGGCCGTCGAAAAATAAACGGCATGCCATGCCATTTATTTTTAAAGACAATTCCTTCTATTTTCTCGTGAATGGTGGAAACAAGGTTAGTTGTTTATGGTCAAATGTGTTTTTATTTTATACCTGTCGTAACAGGTCACTTTCGCCGAGTTTGGAAGAGACTGAATCCAGCCTAGATTTGAGGCCGATTACATCTTCAAGAAGACCTTCATCCCAGCAGAATAATGTAATCAGGTTATTTTACACATGATCATGAATAAACAAGTGGGGATGGACGATACTGATCCAGTTAACATGTTGACTGCCAAATAGGAGTATACTCAATGGGACCATTCTGCCAATACAAATCTTCTCGTAGTAAGTCATTTTCTGCTGCTGATAATGTAACAAACACAATGCTGGCAGTTTGTGAACGTTATGGGTAGATTGAACTTTCGCCCAAAAGCATGATGGGAATGTAGAATTGACCAATGGAGAGCTGTAAAACTGCTACGAGTAAACGATACAGTCGCTACAAATCTGCTCGTGTTAACAGAAATATGCCGATAGTCCTCTGATGTTCAGTATCATTTACTGAGTAATCCAATTCCCATGGAGGCATGGTGAGTGTCAGAGTGCATAGGATTTCACATCATATCCACTAAAAGTTTCCTCCTGGAGGCATCTGCAGTTACCCTGCTGCAGTGATTTGGGAGTTAAGCTGACCAAAATGACAGGGGGACAGCTTTGACCATGAAATTTGACTTGTACGATCCATTTATTATACCAATTATTTCAGGAGATTTGGCGAACTAAATTCATAATCTTAACATTTCGCCTTTAAAGATTGAAACATTGTGTGTGCAAACTGTTTCATTGAATAATAATCTCATAAAATGTCTCAGATGACAAGGCAGTATAGCCTGGGTTAGTGCTTTATTTAGCTGAATTGCAATAGTCTTGCACCAAACCGCTTATTTGGCTTTGCAAAAAAAAAAGAATTCAGAGAGATTCGTATACAATAACAACAGTTGTTTACTGGAAATGTCTCACTTAGATTACCATTTTATGAACAAACTGTTTATTCTAAGGAACCCTTTTTACATCCATCTTTCGAGTAGGAGTCACAAAAATAGGGTTTCTGGGTACAAGAGTCTAGACGCGTTGCTGTTCAAAAATACAAAGGCCTGAACAATATAACTCTACATGAAAGACTGATGTGTATTCTAGAGGACAATGTGCGACTTTCAGAAATCAGCTAGCTGAAATACTCTAGTTAACCAGTGCTGTGCAACTGGGATATCTTCAGGTTTAACTCAACAACTTCCAGATCAACTAAAACCCTGTTCCCTTCAGATTTCTGAGGATCATGTGGTCATACAGACAACCAAAATATGCAGGGGAAATAAAATTCAGAAAAATCTTAGAATTTTCAGATTCGATCTCGAACAAATCCAGTGATGGTGGATGTTATGGGAATGAGTACTATGATGTAACTGTAATGTTGATAGATTCACACATAACGTATATTGCGTGTGACATAAATAGCACTCGAACAAAATATCCCTGAAGATGG
The DNA here is from genome assembly GCA_036873755.1 of Hanleya hanleyi. Taxonomy (NCBI): domain Eukaryota; kingdom Metazoa; phylum Mollusca; class Polyplacophora; order Lepidopleurida; family Hanleyidae; genus Hanleya; species Hanleya hanleyi. The sequence goes on from JAVTVY010048620.1 coordinate 1,912, forward strand.
GGTCGCCATAATGAGACGTGGCCAGCCACATTTGGACGGTTTCTGGTGCCGCCATAATACTGTCAAGGTAGTCTTCTATGCCTCCACAGGCTACAAGAAAAACAGTCGATCGGAGAGCTCTTGGCTGGGCTCCTTACGGATGTTCTGTCCAACCAAATAGGCCAATTTGTGAGCATACTGCAAGAGAAAAATATCGAAGTTGAAGGGTATTTACAATGTACTGAATTTATGTTGAATATTTCTGGTGACTGTAACAAGCTTTTTTGATATAAGAGATACTTTAAATTAATTGAAGTAAGACCCCTATTGCTGGCTCACATCATAGATGCACAGAATGTTTCCAAAGAGAACATTCTCCTGGACTGTAAAAGGTAGTCTTCTCCAGAGAAGGTAGGTAACTCAAGCAATCCATGGAGAACTGTACCATAATTCAGTGATAATGAGCATCCCATGATGAACATATATTAAAATCGACCACAGAGGTCCACATCCCCCGCCAGCTACCATGGATTACACTTACTAGTGCTGCTGGCTGGGGACGTGGACCTCTATGGTTGATTTTTTTTGGTCGATGATATCCCATATCATTGATTAATAGAATGACTTTGAAAATGGAGATCAACAATCCCAACCGTCCTCTCACCGATGTCAAGACATGTGTAAATGGCTGACGGTGGACATCTTGGATTATGCAGGAGACTGAAAAGCAATCCTAACCATCCTCTTGCTGATGTCAAGCCACTCTCCAATTTTGAAGTCAATCGGTCGAGTTACTGTCCGGACAAATTCCAACCTCTGACAATCCAAGATGGCTGATGGTGGCCATCTTGGATTACACAGAGAACTGAAAAACAATTCCCACCATCCTCCAAGTTTGAAGTCGACCTGTTCGAAAGTTCGAGTTATTGGTCAGACAAGAAATGTGTAAAGATCCAACTGCTGAGAAACCAAGATGGCTGAGCTTGGATTTTCAGCAGTTGAATCTTCACACATTTCCTGTCTAACCAATAACTTCAAACTCACACAGGTAATCCCAAGACCTACCTGACAAGGTGCGGGGACTCGTACGGTTCCTGGCCAGTTGTAGTACAGGTGGGTCATCTTGTAGGTGAGCCTCTGCATATGGTCCACCTTCATACCTGAGCCATCGTGTACAACGATGTAATGTGTCGGTGAAACAGTCCCCTGTCGTACATGTTGGCTCACCAGGAAGAAGTCATACCTGGTAAAAGAAATCGGTATTAACTTTCCTGATGATGGTGATCCTTCATGATGAAACAGTCACATCTCATTCTGACAGATGTATGCGATAGGTTCCCGACAGCTGTGCATTCATGATTTGTACATAAGTTTCTTTTTATGATGACCGCTCATTGAAAACTCTTGTAGAAACACTATCTTCCAAATGCACTAAGATATTTCAATTACAAAACAAACAAATATTATAGATGAGTTAACTTGACCACCTGTGAAATTCATTTTGACTAATTAGTCCTTTCCTCATATCGGGTTATTTCTTACCAGTCGCTTCGCGTGATGGTATGGTCCACAACCGTTCCTGGTGGGGGGTTCTCCAGCTGCCCTCGGCCCTGCGATAAAATTATCATCATCAACTATAAATTGAATTTCCACCTTGGAGTAAGAACATAATGAGCTTTACCTACTTGATTGACATATGAAAATTATTTTAACACAGGATTAAATTCAAGATCGAAGTCCCACAAGAACCTGTTTGCTACATCATCAGTACAAAGAATCGCTTGGTCCAAGGTACCCCACGGTACATAATCCTTGAGCACAACTATACGTAACTTGCACATTTGAGCCTACAGATACAGCACCAGCTGGAATATATATGAAGGAAATTATTATTAAGCTCTATCGCTTCTGGAATACACGGATTATAAGTCTTGTTTTGTGAAAGAAAATTGTCAGGGTGTAAGGTGGACAAGATTAGCAGGGCTCTGAGCATACTCCTTGTGATGCCACTCACAGCTTTCAAGAAGATTCGTGTGTTGATCCTCTTTTGGACAATGACCACAACCAGCTTGGGTTGGTAGTTCTCCCCAAACAGTGTGAAACAGTCCTGGAGTTGCTTCACCTCGTAGTCTGCCACTGTATTTAATTGGCCATCCCCAACACCGTCCCTGTAGACTACAATTTTTTGGGGTAAGCCGTGGTTCACCTAGGGTGGGTAATAATAGAAGCAGAGGGATTAGATCCATACAATGAATAAGAGGATCATATAGTCATTATTAGCACTGAGCCAGGCCATTGTATCACAAGAGACTGGGTTTTGACCTTTTAGCTGTAAGATGGACTATTCCAAGCACAAAGATGAAACTCGGTTTTAAAACCAAACATCTCAATCTGAACGCCTGAAATGGTTACACTACATGCACTGGTAAAATACTAGCCAAAAGATATCCTTTAGCATTTAGATAGTATTACATGGGAGCACATTTAGATAGTATTACATGGGAGCAGAGTTCTATATATGGTAGGGATTCCTTGCTACTCCACAGGCAGTTAGTCTGGAACAAACTTCAGTCCTTGTATGGGTTTCAATGTTGCCCAACTCGCAGAAAGTTCAGATCTTTAAGAATTCAGGAAATTTTGTTTTATAGTATATACACTTCAATTCCTTTTTCCATAGCTATATGGGCAGATAGAGTCAGTGGAAACCAAATTCATTCTTAAAGACTTCTATGACCTACTGACCTCATGGTACTTTCTGATGGCAGCGGTGAGGCAAATTTTGAGTCCATCAACGAGCTCTTGTCCCTGGATCTGGAAGCAGACTCTACTGTACCATCGGGTGATCGCTTTGTTAGTACTCGCCACGAATCCTCCCACAGACTGCTGGCCACGCTGATGGAAACTGTCTATTCCTACCACCATTAACCCAGACTGCAATCATATCACAATATCATGTCAACACAGTTCATCCTAGCCCAAAATATCAATTCAGTGGTGGTAACTTTAAAACTTGGGCTGATTGTTCTATCATCAGTGAGGCTATTTCTCTTCCTCCAAATCATCATTCAATATGTTGAACGAGGTCTAAAACCATGGATGGTCTGCAATGTTGAGAAAAAAAGATTTCTATCTGCGAGAATTTCACATTCCAATAGCTGCATATGAACTACTTCCTATTTTGGATGGAGGAGACACCATTGCGCAGGGCTCGAATGAGCATAAATCTGCTAGCCCCAGGCTAGTAAATTGGTCAAGCGAAAATGGGTTTTCTCCTGTACTCGTCTTATTGGCAAATAGAAGTTATCTGATTCTAACAGGCAATGTGGGAATTATGTGAGCTTAAATAAACTCTTATCATCTTCAATACATTGTTGCACTGAGGCCTTCTTATTTATATCAAATTCTCTCTTCACAAAAATTATATTCCGCAATCATTTGTCTATATTTACCGGTCATGTTTTGTCAATGTATGTGGGAAGGACTACTGTAAGTGGGATTACTTCGCGGGACATTAACTTTCGTGGTATAGAGTATTCTGTGAAAGTTAATTCTCGTGAATAGAACTTCCATTTAGTAGATATACAGCATTATACACAGCACAATCTTGTTTTGTTTGTTGATTCCCACACATAATCAGGTAGTGAAGTACCAGTTACTCACCACTTTAGCAAAAGACTGATTTCTTGTCATTTTGGCAAATTCTTCAACCCATTGTTACTTTCAAGGAGTAATGAAAATCTGCCCTATGGATTTAAATTTCTGTGATGTTCAGCTGAAACAATAGCCTGAAATATGGACCGTCCTTTTCAAAAGTAAACGATACATGTTCGCGGATAAATATATGTATTTTTCAAAAGCCCAAAACTTATTAAAACTGATTATTAAAATATCTGCATATTTTGGACAACATGAAACAAAAACAGGCGAGAAGTCCAATGAGCTTCAATACCCCTCGGCTCTCCGTTGTCTTCACTTAGCAATCATGCATTGTATAAAATGTGTTTTTAGAACTTTGACAACAAAGAATCCATTCAGTTTTTCAGAAATTATTGTCCGGAAATGAAGTCGGACAGACGGATGGAACCCAATACTATATAGTCCCCTTTAGCCCTTCGGGCGTCGGGGAACAAAATCCAGCATGGCGAGTCGACTCCCGTTGATATTTGATATTCGGCGAATAAAACTGGGAAAAGAAGAAAAAAAATTGTGCAGAGGTTATGGTAGAGCATGACCAAATTCTTAACTCTAAATATACTCTTATACATAGCTCATAATCAAATCAAGTAATTTGATGTTGGAAATATAGATCAAGGTCAGTCATCTTCAAAAGATTTCTGGTCCACTCTAACTTAAGGGGAGATGCTACTTGACTATATAGCATATGCTGGATCTCCGGTTCTGCTAGACCTAGGACCATGAAATTTTGTACAATGGATAAAATATGATTGTATGCAAATTTTCAGGGTGGTCATGTGACTGGAACCACACCAGCAGCGCTACCTGGCCATTTTCAATAAACGTCAGGAGGAAAAATCGTTTGACCTGTGTTTTGATTTTTATTGCACAAAACATTTATATTTTACATTACTGAGCGTGTATGCGCATTATTAGAGCATTTTTTGGTATTATATGGTATTATGTTGATAATCATTGATTTACACAAACACAAAGTTGATAACACTTTTCACTGGAAAAAATTGCCACAAAACGTTCCCAGGTAACAGCTACATAACATAATTTCCCACTGAAAACCATTCAATAATGTGTGTCCATATCGTAGGAATATTCCCTGAATTTTTCTTGAAGATCCATAAATAAATAGCGGCAAATGATTTTTCCTTCGGAACGATTGCGGCTGGAAAACTGATTTTAGAGAAAATGGGCCATAAACATTTGCTAGCCAAATGGTTGGGTGTACGCCATCAAAGTGGTGATCTGGAGCGTAAAAACTGTAGTTTTATTCGGTTTCTACAGCCACAAGTTGTTTCTACTATTTCCTTGACAACTTGGTGCGTTCCAACGATACAAAAATTGTGCATAGGCATGATCTATTGTTTCTTTCACGATTCAAACAGTTCAAGCCATCGAACATCCGCCATTTCGCTCTGAGCCGTTGCTAAGGAAATGACCGAGCGCGCATGCCCAGTCACTCGGGAAGCTCCGCTGTCCCGACTTCCCCCCGAAGTGATATGGTAATGAGCTTTCGCCATAAAAGGATGTTTCCGAGACCCCGAGCCGTATGATAATAAGCTTCTGCCATATATCAGGGTCCGAATTAGAAAATTTGTGATGACCTATTTTTTTTCATCAAAAAAAAAAATCGCAGGTCAAATCTAACATCACAGGTCTGCTATTTATGAATTTGGACAGCTATTTTTTTTCTACATGTGCAAATCCACCAATGATCATTTATACCGTATAAAGTGCACACTGCCAATCCGTCATGTATCAATTTGTATCCCAGGAAGAAATTGTAGTAATCACACCTACATAGATATTAGCCAGTATAGGGGAGACAGGCTTACCTGCCGGTTAAAACCCCGAGAGAAGCAGTCTGAACGTCTTGTCAGTCCAAGGTCATGTTATTCTCCTCTGCCTTCTTGACAAAGCCCGCGAGTTACTCTCATTGGCTAGAGGGCAATCAGTGCCATCAGCGCCCTCTACCAGGGGAGATAACTCTATAATAAAGCACTTCCCTGCAATAATCTGACACTATTCGTCCAGTCTATTTATCTAAACTGATAAGACAGTGAGAAAACCTATTCTCACTACACCCTTCCCCCTTTTCTTTTTTGGGGAAGGGCATACCAGCGACTGACAGAGTCTAAAACTCCAGCAAAGTATTCCCAATGATAAAAAACATACCATAAAAGTACGGAACTGTACCTAAAGCTTTCTCTACTTTGAACTGGGCTAAAAACCGGACATAACCCAAGAACAAACTACGTAAAATTAGTCCGACAATAAAATACCCACCCCAGATCATGGAAGCTGATCTCTAACCCCAACCCTCAGGTCGATTTTTCAGCAGACCTCTAATTTCCCAAAGGAGACCCCAAGGAGCTGGAGCGAACTGGCCCACTTTTGGTACCAGTCCGACTCACTCTGGAATCTACCTTTCCCCCCAATCTCCCCTTCCCCTCATAAATTAAGGGCTCACTCAATTTTATAATCTGTCAGCCCCTCTTAAAGTGAGAGGCTGGCTACACTATACAGCCTGTCAAGAAACAGACTGACTAAGGAAATACTTGCCAGACTCTCCTACATTGAGGGACTGACTATATTAGACAGTCTATTAAGTCTTGACTAAAGACAATAACTATCAGGCTGTCAGCACTCGTTGAGAGCTTGCTCAGTTTGGAAACCTATCAGTCCCTATTAAATTGAAAGACTGGCTATAATCAGGCTGACCAAGAAATAACTGCCAGACTCAAGTAACTAGAGGGACTGGCTATATCAGATATCCCATCAAGAATAGTCTGACATAGGCAATAACTGCAAGACACTCAGTCTCTCAGTAGTTGAGTGACTGGCTAACGAACATAGTCTGACTAATACAGTAACTGCCTGTCAGTCCTCCATACATTGTGGGACTACTCATATAGCTCAAGGCTTCAGGAAACCAGTATCCTCTGTATTCATCAACAGAGACACATACATGAAGAATCAACGCATGTGAAACACCCGTGCACAAGGTGCCGCTAACACGTCAACTCAACATGTGGATGAAACTGCAGAACCAGAAGGAATATCGGAATCCATTGAACAGAAGTGCACTGCGTTGTTGATGTTACCGCATTGCCAATGATATGTTACCGCATTGCCAATGATCAATTAGCCAGGGTCTGAATAAATATATCCAAAATTATCCCCGAATTTGATCAGACATAATGCTTCACAGTGAGCATTCAACCAAACAAGGTCAAGGCTTGTCCGATGTCTGACTTTTATTTCAGACCCTGATTCATTAAATTTAAACCGGGATGACATACACCAGTGCATAACTCACTGGGGCTTCCATAGAGAAGACACAAGCAGAGTTGTGGCCACAAACTCCCTGACCCTGCGTCTCCAACATGGATTGCCCCGTCATTCTCTCCCCTTGTTAAATCATCCCTCACAATTCGCACTCTCCTCGGCAAAAACTCATATAGCGTCAAAGTAACTTACATTTAACACCATTTAACCATTGCCGAATGATGTGCCAACCGTGAGGGTTGAACCCACAGATAAAATTTAACCCAAACCACCATTCCACAACCCCATTCACTCCACTTTCACTCGAGCCTTTCTCCTAACTCCCTAAAAAGTTGAACATATCTCCATCACACAACCACGCAACACACACTGCACATTTTTCCAACACACATCACATGTTCTCCCAACACACTAACTGTTCTAAAATAGGTACACACACCACACTCTACTGAACACTCAATCTACCAAAAATGATCATTCTAAAATATAGGTCCACACATCACAAATCAACCAACACACCATTATCCAACACCCCACATCACTATTCAACATCCACACATATCACAGATTTCTTGTCAGACATTTTATCATTTTTTTTATCTTTCCCCCCAAAAAGAACAACCGAAATCAAACCAAAATGCCACATCACCTACATCAAAATACAAAGACATCAACATCAAAATCAACTCAAACCAGTGTGCTACATGGCACCACATGCCAATGCCCACTGTCAATCTGCATTGCCCCCTAACATTACCAATGCTAAAAGAGAACTAAACTGAAGCACTGTCCAAACCGGTCATCATGCATCAACATTTTACTGCAGGAACCCCCATGTTCCCAATAACCAGGGCCTTCTTCCTAAAGTCAACGACACAGCCGTAAGCGGACAGAAAGTCCGAGCCCAGTAACAAATCCTGAACCACCGGGGCTACAACCATGTCTCCAAAACAGTTAAACCCTGCAATGGAAAGGGGAACCTGTCGAACCAACATTCCCATACTGGCCGTACCCTGAAATGCACCAGTTAGCTTAATGGGAGTGGATGACAGTCCCGTAAGCCCTAACTTTCCAAATAATTCCGGACTCATCACTGTTACCTGAGAAGCAGTATCCACTTTCACACTCACTGGAACGGACCCGACCCTGACCGGAACTACCATTGCCCCCTTCCGAGCCCCAGACACGGTAACGCCTCGAACGGCAGCAGTCGACCCGGCACAATCTGACAAGGAAGGTCCTCCCGTGGTAACCAATCCATCAAGATTAGTGCGAACGGGGCAACTTCGACTTATGTGTCCTAATTGGTGACAAAGATGGCATTGTACTTGGGGACATCGGAAACTCTTATGCCCATTTTTCCCACACGAGTAACAGGTAACTCTGTTAATAGGGGCTTCACTGGCTACCGGTAGCTCGGGAGAATCAACAAGTCTCAATGGAGACTCACCCCGACCCTCCCGTAAAAAATCCCCTCCCACAGACTCTAGTTGACCCCTGCTACATTCAAAGCTTGATGATTATACAGTGAGGCGTTCACACATGTCAACGCCTCCTGAATAGTTTTGGGGTCTTTCTCCATAGCAAACAAAACTACAGCCTGTGGTTCATGACAACCTTTGAAAAATTGCTCCACAGCTATCGATTCGACTAACTCACGTGGAGCCCCCGGATACCCCTTCACAGCTAAATGAACACACCTGTAACCAAAATCAGCCAAAGTGTCATTGGCCCCTCGCTCCTCCACCTGCAACCGATGTCGGATTGCTTGAGGAGTCTCGAGATCGCCATACCGTTTGTCTAAGGCTTTAAACAGCTCATCAAAAGAATTACAAACTGCTTTCGGTAGGAAAGAGTAATACTCGATGGCCTTGCCATGCATGCACTCAGTCAAACGCTTTAGAGATTTTGCCTTGCTCCACTTCCGATCTTGAGCTTCTAATTCAAATTTAATCTTAAACGGCGACCAACCTTTGGCATCGCCGGAAAAAACTAATGTTTTTGGAAGTGGACGGCTGCTACTACGTGTAAAAGGTGATGCCGAGGGGCTACGGCCACGTGATGTTAAAGGAATAGACAACATTTGGCAAACGTAAACTGCGACTGAAAGAACAATCCAAATAGAGCCCAAAAATATTTTTTCCCTATTTTTCAGATTCTTTCTAACGAAGAAAAATACTCCCAAACATTGGGAAAATGACCAGATGTGTTGAATGAAGGGAGCCACCATCTTTATGCCATCCTTATGGTCTAACCAATGAGCGGCGGAGTGATATCCACGTGACAACTAGCTCATGACGTCATTGGGCCTCTCTGCTGTAAGACAGCAAACATGGCAGCAAGTGATTTTCAACTTTTTCCAAGGGTCCGACGCCTTGGATTTCCGGGATTTTCAACCTGACTGAGGACAATGGCTGGCTGGGCCAAACCGTGCTTTCATCTACGCTGCTTGGGAGCAGTGTCGAGGGATACAAGAAGTGTCAGGCGTGTTCGAGCCCATTGAAGACGATCTACTGTAGAAATCGGTCGAGGATGCATGTACCGTAAAAGCCGGCCGGGTCGCCGATTTCGTTTAGTCGGCTCTGCTGTGAGATGTCCTGTTAGGAAACGATCAGACGAGCACATGTGCAGGTGCTGACATTAGCTGACAATGATTTATTCCATAAACTTTCTCAGGTAAATTTTCTCGCACGCTAGATATTTGGGTGGGTGTTTAATGGCCGTGTCATGCTGAACAGTTTCTTTCGGCAACAGTTCAACGGTGAGAAAAATCTCCGGACAATCTTTCCCCGGAGAAATGGCCCTCCAGCTGAGGCAGATTTAGTTTCGTTTTCCCGTGCCGGTCTTTGTTGAGGCTCGATTCTTTGAATTGGTAAAACAGAAATCAGATTATTCTCATTCTCGGTTACATTAAACAATCTCGTAGTCATCAGCTGATAAGTATTGGAAAATAACGAAAGCATATATTTTATCAGACAACTTGATGCTGTGTTTTTTGACACTTAGACAGTCTAGACTGGCCGACAGATCAAACCCGATTTCTCAACAACAAGGATAAGATCATTGTTATTGTACAAACATTAGCCGGTATTTGCAGGTTACAGAATACAAGAATGTATAGCCACACCTGCTGGCCTATCGGGCTGCGATTATTCCAGTGCAAGGCAAACTGTGCGTGTCCTCCCAGTTCACTGCAGTGTTCTGTGGCCCAGTGACGTCACTAAACTTGCCGTAATGGCGGCGGCCTTACAAGCCACAGAATTTATCATTAACGGCTTCTTACTCGGTTGGAAAAAAAATGCAAAATTGAAATAAAAATGGTTTTGGACACTCCTGAAATTGTTCTTTCATTTGCAATATACGTTTATCAAAGGTTGTCTATGCCTTTAAAGGGCTACGGCTACGCCAGCGTACTGTTCGAGGACCACGGAGAAGTCGACGTGATCTCAAACTCGCTTTATGTTGCCGGATAGGCTGCGAAACATTGGACCCTATTAAATTATCTCCCTTGTCCTGATGACCATGAGCAATGCCAGAATGATCAATGGATGGGGAGGAATGGCTACCTTTGTGCTCCTCCCCAACCGTACTATGTGAAGGGACGAAAGGGTCAGAGTTGGGCACAGAAAGGTGCTCCACCCTCTGATGATGCCCTGACCCCTCACAAGCATTCACCACTCCTGCATCCATATAATGTGCATGCTGTGCACCCTCACCAGCATTGCATTCCCCACCCCCCAACCCCGGCGTTTGCACAACATTGACCACAGACAAATTTTCCTGCTCATCATTACCCGTTGTCAGCCTAACCGCACTGCCACCAGTTTGCAATGAACTAGCATCAGCCCCCACCCCTCTAACCATTGGACTAGTCCCCTGATCCTGCATCATTGTCATAATCATTCCCAGTTGTTCACTCAAGTTGGTTACCCCTGCCCCTAATCTAGTCTCCATCCCTGTCAATTCCGGTCCCACCCAGCTCTCCAATTTACGAACATTCTGAACACATTCTCTCACGCACTCAGAGATCCCCTCCTGGTTAGATACCAGCTGACCGATTTGGTAACACATTCTCGCAAGCTCTGAGAGAGACTCAGAACAACAGATTCCCTTTCACCCCTTAAATTTTGAATGTGATTTTCCATCTCAGTTCGCAATTCCCCTACATGTTTTTCAATTAATTCTGAAACATACTTGGGACAACTGGAACCATCTACCCCACTAATAAGAGAATTCTCCATCAAGGAATTCTCATGGACTTGTTCAATATGTGCCATCAATATGTCTACTGGTACCAGTTCTGTCATGGTGTGAATTGCGAGACTGCACAAAAATGTAAATGAAAATATTCAATAAACTGCAATACTCACTTCCAAAATGGCTGCCATGAAATAAATTGACCTGTCTTACTTGATTGCCAAAATACTATCAACCAGATTCGCCTCCAATGGTACAAATCTGGCTACAATAAATTCCAACCAAGCTGCAGGAAAAATAAAATGTGCAGCTCAAAATTTACCGGTGAACCAACTTGACAGCAATGGCTGTGATGCACAATAAATTTTGTTTTCTGTATGAAACAGAACTAAGTAGTTGTGTCAACTACTCACACTCAGTGAGTTTCCATTTCAGAAACTCACTGAAACAAATGAAACAAGAGCCCAAGGGGCTTCAATATACGCCCGTGTATCTGGAATTACATTGGTCCAAATTTCAAGGTTGTTTGATAGCCTTGATTCCAATTGGTAGCTAGCCTACAATTTTGTGCTTCTGAGAATGCAACATATATAACATCTTATATTGAATGATAAACTAACGAGCTTAACTCTTGGTAACTAGTTGACCTTGAAGCATAACCTGAGAGCTCACATATCCCACACTGAAATCGACAATAGGGCCGTCCTTAAAATTATCTGGGTTTCCGGTAACCCGACCAACCCATCAAAAACTGAAAATCGAGGGTCGGCAGTTTTATTATTTATTTTTTTTCACGAGTCTGAAGAGAAATAAAAATCCAAACCTGGTCTGTATTCAGTCTTTGCGAGGAAGGGCGAGCGATCGCTCGCGCTCGCGCCCACACATGCCCAAAGACCTCCAGGCGACCAATTTATCACTCGCCCATAATTGTAACGAAATCCAGCTAAATGGTATCATAAAACAATAGAATCGCCTCCCGTAAAACTTTAATTTCCAACGAGCGTACCTCCGAAGAAAACTCAAACAGAAAGCGGAAATAAACTTTGACTAACTTTTGACATGCGCATATAGCGAACGTCCTGACCAAAAACCTTTTGCAAAGTGATGCGTGATTGCCTTATTAAGACACAACGAGCACAATCATTGGTTCATCATCTGTTACTGGGAAGTCAGCGAGCGCGTGTTTCTCTGGGCGGGCAATTTGTACCGACGAGAGCTGCGGGAGATCGGCGTACGTGACATGCAGCCTCCGTCTTTTGCTCGAGAGATAATCCTGTTGAACATTACTTGTGTCGTCTCTTTAGCGATGGCAGGCATTCCGAAAGGAAACAAAGTGGAGTTAAAAACTTTCAACAACTGGGGAACAGCCGTTCAACAACACATCGGTTTTACAACAGAGGAGAGGGATGGTCGGCAGTACGTCACATTCGTCTGGTGCAAGCTGTGTGCACGGTATAAAGACAAGATCTCCGGACATCCTAATTTCCGCGGAGCGGCCAAAAAATCATTTGACAGCTATGTAGAGGGTACCAATTCCGTAACGAAGAGTGATATCTTGAGGCACCTTGAAGGGAAGGTCCATGGAATATCCATTCTTGTACATTCCGGGTCCGAGAAAGATGAACCGGGTAAATAGATTTGAATAGAATTGTATATTCTAAAAATAAACAATGCCATCATTGCGAAGCAGACGAAAAATAGTACATACCAAGTTCAAAATATTTAGAATAATTTACATACATGTACATTAGAAATTAATTAAAAAACTGAAAAATTACATAAAACTGATAATATATTCCATTTAAATTATACTAGTAATAGTTGAACAGAAAATTTGAAAAAAAAGTTCAAATCTTTGAAATAATCATAGATTGTGGAAGATATTTACAATTGTTTTGGTTAATTAGTTTGTTTAGTTGCGACTCTGGCTTGACAGTTGGTGATCTTCTCCAACTGGACGGAGAAATACGACTCCAGACTCCTGGCCTTTGTGGTAGTGTTTGACCTTTGTCATGTTAATGGACAAAACTTTCCAACATATACCCATATTGAGGTTTGTAGTGTCGTAGGTGATTGAACTCCACTTTCAAATGTGCCTATCGGAAAAAAAATAAAAAGAGAAAAAAAAATTGCCTACCTACCTACCTACCCATCTTTTGCAATGGTCCGTTACCTGAAACAGGCATATTTTTAAGGATGGCCTAGTCAAACACGAAAATAGTAGTTTTCCTGCAAATGGATTCCTTTCAGACGAGATAATTTTTCCTGAAGGAAGAAGAAACTGATGAAGTAAACATTTGTTCTTGAGTTAATAAAGAGGTATGAAGTTCATAAAGGACCTCTCTCCCCGTTAAATTACTAAATACATGTATGGTTTTTATTTCACAACAGTTTACCTAAATGTAGCGGTTTCAAATATGGGAGACAACTCCACAGGACGAATGCCATATACATGTAGGGGAGAGAACTCTGAATATTTCAACCTGACACATATGGTCAGCTAAACTTGATTCAGTTTTGAAGGACTGTGACCTTGACCTTGGACAAATTGATCTCAAAATGTGTGGCTCCTCTTTGCCATGCGAGCAAGGTATACTCAAAGTTTGGTACCATTCCATACCAAAGACTACAGATATCGCATGGACAACAAATGTTAATGGATGAATGGACAGAACGCAACATCGCATTACATGACCTCGTCTTCGACAGGCATATAAAAATGTGATTTCCTGATTTTGGGGTCACAGTTACCTTGACCTTGACCTAAATTTTGGTACACGACACTTCGTCTTCCGTCAATGTATCAATGGACACAAAAAAATCATGATTTTTATGAATTTCATGATTTTGGGGGTCACAGTGACCTTGACGTTCGGCCTTGACCTACATTTTGGTATGTGACACATCATGTCCCCCTAATGAATCTACGGACACAAAACAAAGTAATTTTCAAAGATTTCTTGATTCTGGAGTCGGTGACCTTGACTATTGACCTTGACCTAAATTTTTGTACATGACAAACCATCTCCCCGTAATTTCGCAATAGACACAAAAAATCATGATCTTTAAACAATAACGATTTTGGGGTCAGTGACCTTGACTGTTGACCTACATTTTGGTATGTGACATATCCCCCTAATGTATCTACTGACACAAAAAAAATGTTATTTTTAATAATTTCCTGATTTTGGGGTCACAGTGACCTTTGACCTTGACCTAATTTTTAGTATGGGACACTTCATTTCCCCCTATTGAATACACTCAGCAAATATTAGTAATTTTTAATGATTTCCTGATTTTTAGGTCACACTGACCTTTGACCTTGATTCTGGTGTCACAGTGATCTTGACTATTGACCTTTCTCAATGGACTCAAAAAATCATGATTTATAACAATTTTATGATTTTGGGGTCACAGTGACCTTGACCTTTGACCTACATTTTGATAAGTGACACATTGTGTCCCCCTAATGTATCTACTCACACAAAAAAATGTTATTTTTTATAATTTCCTGATTTTTGGGTCCGTGACCTTTGACCTTCGACCTTGACCTATATTTTGGTATGCGACACCTCATTTCCCCCTATTGAATCCACTCACAAAAAATTAGTATTTTTTAATGATTTCCTGATTTTTCCATCACACTGACCTTTGACCTCTGACCTCGACCTACATTTCGTATGCAACACATCGTTCCCCCCTAGGGCATCCACTCACCAAAAATTAGAACTGTAGATAGAAAACTGTCAATGATCAATGTTTCCTGATTTTAGGCAAGTGACCTTTGACCTCTGACCTCGACCTCAATTTTGGTACGCGACACATCGTCTCCACCTAGCGTATCCACTCACAAAAAATTGCAACTGTGGATAAAAAACGTTCACAGGTATAGACCGGACACGAACCCTTCAGTGATTTCCTGTTTTTCAGGCCAGTGACCTTTGACCTCTGACCTTGACCTTCATTTTGGTACGCGACACATCGTCTCCCTGTAGGGTATCCACTCACCAAAAATTAGAGCTGTAGATAGAAAACTGTCCCAGATATAGACCGGACACGGGGGACGGACGGACACACGGACACACGGACAGACGGACGGAAACCGCCATCACATAATACGTCCGCCTTTTGGCGGGCGTATAAAAATGAAGCACTTATGAGCTGAACGCACACACGTTACCGCAGTCAATGCGTTCAAGTGTGCTTATTCAACTCAAACCCATCAGGAAAAATGAAAAAGAACAAGACCCTTCAAAACAAGTGCATCACGCGTTACCGCAGTCAACGCGTTGTTGCAACTTCTCTGTGAAGTCCAAAAACTAGAAACAAATCAAGCCAAATAAGATACAAAATAATCGCTGTCGCTAGTAGCCCAGTTAGTGCTAAGCAGCCCTCCAATTAAGGATGGTTTGTGGTAACCTGTAAACAGGTTACCACAAAACAAGAAGTGGTAACCCGGTTCAGAAAAACAGGTTACCGCGCGTGCTTTTGGGTTGTTGTCAAAGAGATAAATGATATTCGCTTGGCCGTGTTAACTCAGATGTAATATTCTTGTACGACACTTCCAATCATGTTAAATCATTCAATTTTGTAAAGTCTGAAGTCGAGATATTGCTTTTAGTACATGTAAAACTGATTGCTTGTATGTACAGGTGCAGGTATTATTTGCTAGTCTACATGTACTTCATAGATATTGCAAATAGTACGAAATGAATTTTGTGCTCTTACATGTAATTAATTATTAAATATCATCTAAAATGTTAGTTTATGTTTTTCAGTAGAAGCATCTGAATGGATACTGACTGTCATGAAATATTTAAAATTTGGCACTTTTTACAAAATTAATGTGATTGTGAGGATGTCATTGTGAGTGTCGCTGTTGTACGGTTTTCTCAATTTTTGGCTGACTTGAACACATAATTGACAGCAATGATAATACATTATTAAATGAAGCAATTTTGATAAAATTCAGTGAATAGTCAGTTGTAATTGATATTTTGAACTGTTTTGGTTTCAGCTTTGTTGAAACAGTAAAACTGAAGTTACCTGTGTACTGATGAAATAAAACTATATATTAAACTACATACAACTTGAGTACTGTCCTTCATTTCATTAAATATGCTGTATTGATATGATTTCAATATTGTGTTCGTGCATTTTTTTTCAAACAGTTGTCTCGCCGCCGGGGTTTGAGTGGTGGCTGTTGTTGTTGTTGTTTTGTTACTTTCACTTTGACTGTCATCTTTGCCGGTGAGATTGGTTTTAGCCCAGGCTTGAAGAGATCCAGGTTTTACGTGTCTGGAAACATTGCTTTTATGTACATAATCAACGCCATCGGCGTATGATATAATTCAAGCCAGCGAATTTCCGTGAAGTGTTGCTTGTGAACGATGGCCGCAAAATGCCGACTGCAAATTTTGCAACTCCACTTAGTGATATTGTCTTCACTGTGAACTTTGTAAAGGAAGAAGAGATGAAACTGTCATTTCAGAAATGTTCTCAGTTTCTCTGGATTTCGTTGACATTTCTAACAAAGTATTGAACAAACACAGCAGATGCCAACTGTCAAACGTACGATGCACGTTGATGCGCGCACACTGCACACCAGACTGATTTGTTTCAGTAAACTCCGACTGACCTACTTATCGTAGGGAACCAGGCTTTGCTGCGGCAGTATCAAACGAAACGGGGTTTCCGACCTGGGGAATTTCCATGCCTTCGGGGCGACAGTAACTTGTAAAACTGCGTGTACGATGAATAGCCTGTTTATTTGATTCGATCTTTCAACAAAAACAAACCGGTCAGTCGAGGATACAGAAATCAGATTGAAGTGTTACAGTTATGAAGAAATAACAAGCAAACAATAAAGGCCAATTTGGCCTGTGTGACAACAGACAGTATTTTTATTTTATCCACAGACGATCACAGCTTAACATCGCGAACGGACAAACGGTCGCCGGAAAATCAAACTCGGTAACCTCCTGGTAACCTGAACGAGCGTTCGCCACTTACTTGGAGGGCTGGGTACATGTAGTTTTAAGAATAGTGTGGGAGTTTTGTTGTGGTGTATTTATTTCCCTTTGATTTTACAGTTAATCTCGTTAGATCACAGACAATATGTCACGGTATCTATTTCTGTTCGTATCATATGGTGTAAATATTGACAATTGTTAGTGCTATGTTCACTTACATTTTCTAACGAGTCTTACATACAGATTCAGGGTCCAGTGTGGTTACACTTGATTACATGTATATGTATGTGTACTATTGCCCAATTAAACAGTGAAATCGCCTATCTAAAATGGAGGTAAAGAGGGTCGTTTTTGCTGAACAAAATCACAAATATATTACATGTTGTAAAGTCCTCCAGAGGCGACAATGGACGTTCGTATCTGCTTGGATTAAAAGAAAATAGTCATGTGTGTAATTTAAGGTAGTTCTTCCAAACTGTTAAAGCCTCTTCGATTTCGATCACACTGGCCTGGACAAATTAGATTGCATAATGCTTTAAAGATTATAACTGAGATGGTCAATGTTAAACCATATTAATGCAAAAAAAGCTTAGTCAAATTGCAGGGCCCAAATTTACACAATTGTTCCAGTTTATCTCATGAAGTGGAATTTCCCACTATTAAATCAGGGGGTGAACAAATTTATTAGAACACAAAGTTTACGATATGATCCAAAATCAAGGCGTGATAATCCATTATTTTTTTATTATTTTTTAATGATTTGGGAAGATGGTCAAATTTATTAGAACAACTGATTGAATCATGTCCACAAGGAGGCCTATTTTAACCCTTTCTCCGATCATTCCCTGTTTAAATTTGTACTCCTAGCCTACATGTATATAAAGCCAAACCCAGGGGTAAATCGGTGAAAGGGTTAATATGGTGATTGAATTATTAGAGGACTGATCTCGCTAAAGAAGAAAA
The DNA here is from genome assembly GCA_036873755.1 of Hanleya hanleyi. Classification (NCBI taxonomy): domain Eukaryota; kingdom Metazoa; phylum Mollusca; class Polyplacophora; order Lepidopleurida; family Hanleyidae; genus Hanleya; species Hanleya hanleyi. The sequence continues at coordinate 20,001 of JAVTVY010048620.1, forward strand.
AAAAAAAGGATGAGTGTAAAAATGTTGTCCCTTAAATCTTATTTGTCTCACTTAAATCATGTATCATTTAAACTTGAAGTACATGTCGAAACGATAATTATACCGATTGGAAGATGAAAAATAAATTAAAACCTTAAGTATCACATTTGACATGAGCAATAATTACCTACATGTGTACATGTAATTAAAAAACAACAACAACATTTTGTCATGTTTTGAGTAGAAATAAAATAGAGAAATAGACAGATGTCACAAAGAGAATAGAGTTTATAAGCACATTGTCAGATATATACAGTGTATTGTTCATAGAGTAAATTGGAAATGTGTAGTTTGGGTTTGAAGAATGTTAGAATGTCACCCCTCCCGCCCTATTGGCACAATGGAATGTGTGCAAACAGATTGACCCAACAATGGCCAGTTAATCGGAAACATATATGCTGTCACACAACACAGCGAAAGCCTAGAGATAAACACCATACTCTATCTCAGCTATGTCCGCGGTATGTCCAGTATTTGGAATTGAAATGTGGAGGTTTGAACTGAAATGTAATTTAAACTCGATCAAATTCTGAGCAACCCCTTTGGGAGGTGGATTGTGATGGAGGTTTAGCGCAGGATGTGGACAAATTAGATGACCCACAATGCACATTCTTGTAAAATTTACATGCGGGAGTTGGGGACGTTTGAAGACAAATTGTAGAAGACAAAATGTAGAATTTCAGAATTTTTCCTGAATGGGAAGTTTGTATTTCGTCGTTTTTATGGCTACTTTTCTCAGAAATTTGACCTCGGTTCCAGCGTTTTCCTCATCAAAGGCTTCATTTAAGACCTGTACAAATTAATATAGCCTGGAACAGCGGAACTCCAGCTATAGTCACTGAAAGAAAAACAAGTCCGAGCATATTTCCAACATGTGCTGCGAAAGCACTGTTATAACAGCATGAATTCAGCAATACGTTTCAGCATAGAATCAGCATGTGTTGTAATTTGTGCCAAGAGAGTTCGCGGGCTAAAATATAAATTGAAGGAAGATCTGGAAATAAACTGTATGCTAATACCACATATATACATGTAGGCTAAATTTTAATGTCTTGTTAATGTTACTTGTTCGCAAGAAACAGAGAACCTGTTTATTTACTTTGAAACTCAAACTTGTGGTAATTCCTCTAATAAATCGAGTACCCTGTCGGGAATCGATCACTCATGATTTTTGGAGAAAAATACTATCGGAAGTTGCACTAATTCAATCACCCCCAAATTTGAGTAGATCCCGTTTGTAATAAAAATGTTATCACATGCAATGCTAATGTGCATGTTTTCACCAGGGATTCATAGTCGTCAAGTTTTAGTACCGTTATGGTGGTATGAATATCTCAAAAATTGAAAACTGATTGTAAAAAACTAAAAAGTATACGATTTAGAAGGGAAATATTAAACATTTTCATAAAAACTCAATTTCTGAAGCGTTGCTGTTGTCAACAATGTCAAAACTCATAAAGCTAGAACTACATGTAGCCGATCAACTACATGTAGATCGGGAACCTTAGTACACAATGTTATATATTAGAAGCAGTGCTCCAGATAATTTTTTTTTATGAGGAGTACTATACTCCTCCAAATTTGTTCGAAGGAGTATCGCTTGTCATACCAGGAGTATTGTTTCTTGCCCTGGCCTGTGCTGTAATATTTTCTATGGAAACCTATTATGGGTTACATGTACCTAAAATCTCCTAGGGTAACCTGAAATAGGTCCCCTAACGGGAAAATTAGGGTAACCTATGTTCACCTAGGATAACCTGTTTGATTGACGGCATCTAATTAACGTATTCCTTTGAAAACATTTAAATAAATGTCATTATTTTATCATAAAAATCATGTCTTTACTACTTTATTTCCAATCCCATGTATAAGAACTGTGTATTCAGATTTGTATTAAGAGGTGAACTGCGGTCAAATAGCCTACCAAGTCTACTGAATTTCACCAGAATATAAATTTCCATCTGTTATTTATCTGTGTTTCATCATTGAAAACTGCTGAAATGACGAGAGATTACATATGGATAACTTCTTGAAAAATGAGAAACCTGCTTGAATTCTGCAGATTTCTCATCCATTGATCATGATAGATTTAGATTTAAAATATCACGAATTATCAAAAGTTTTTCGGAATTATTAACTTTTAGTTGCATAACAACAACAACGTGCGCGAATACCTTGTTTTTTTGTCCACCAAACAATCGGTCAATGCGTGGTTGACGAACATCTTCTGAAACACTTTCGTCTTTGGTGATTTTAAAAATTACTTTCTGTTTCGTTCTTTTGGATTATGGTACTGTCAAAGTTGCTCCACGTGCTCAACGTATGTTGTTCGTTTGAGCACATGCGATACAATCACAAATTCTATTGGTCAATTCAGTTAAAAGCGTCCTCCGATTGGATTCACTATTGCCGAAGTTGAAAATGTACTCGTCATGTTACAACAACAACATGCGGTTACGACACGGGATGTGTTACGGTATCTTAACGCATTGATTTTGGCGATAAGGCGTATCAGCTATTTACCGGGCGTATTTGTTACGCCTAGATTTCAGCATGCATGCGTTTTTGAACTTTTTGTAGGCGTAAATTACGCCAATACGCCCCTTATCTGGAGCACTGAGAAGAATGAGTAAAAGAAGGTTTTCGACTGTTGCCGCTACATGCATATGGCAGCAGTGCAGAGCTGGCAGTCAGGAATAAATTTTCACTATTCGCCATAGACGGAATTCCAGTCTTCTCAAATTATTTAGTTTATTTTACAAACATCACAAAGTGGATCTGAAGAATGTTTTTATCAATAAAATCGCGTGAATAGAATTTGAAACAATTGCTGTGTTGGAAACTGGACCCTTTGCTGGTTGGGCATCATTTATTTTTCGTTATTTTTCGACTTTTGGATTTTCCTGATTTGCAATAAATCGATCACTCCACTGTTTTATCACTTCCGCTGATCGATTTATTAGCAGAATTACCGTACGAGGTACACATGTACATCGTGTCTGTTGTCTCGGTCACTTTTTACAAACTTCAAACAGGACAGTATAAATTTAACAATGAGTTTCAAGTTGTTAGTGGGGTGATGTATGTACAGCGAAACTTGTAAATACCGACACCTGGGTAAACTGTACTGACCAACCTCTAAATACTGACATTATCTAATGTCTCAATCATAAATTTAAAGTATTTTGAACCTTTATAAACCAGAACCATGTCAAAACCAACACTAATCTGGTCCAAAGCATGGTCGGTTTACAGTTTTCATTGTAATATATGTTATCTTAATTTGCAACATCTGCCAATTACAGACCAAACCGATATTATGGAGACAGAAACAAATTAATAATTGAAGATTTGAGAGCTTGTCTGACTTATTCATAGATATTGGCTTGGATGGGATAGTCTAGGATGTTTTTGCATTGCTATTTTTCTTGGATCTGTTTATGTCTCGATAAGCCGTCTCTTGAGGCACTGTAAATTCTACATGACTCATGTATTCTCAAAGCAAACTGTTTCACCAGAACACCGAAGATGCCAGTGTTCAATCTTCATAGAACCGGAAAAAAAAAAATCTCAAAACTTGTTTGGATCTTGGGTTATATAATACTCTACACAGCAGCTTTGGAACACAGAGGCAGCGTGCTAAATTAAGGTTCACTTCTGCTCCGGTTGCTATGGACCAGTGCCAGGGAAAGTCAGGGTTTTTATATGCCCCTGTGGAGGTTTGAGTTTTGATTGGTTTGAACAGACTTTCAAAATAAAATTAGCCAGTGATGCTTAACAGAGTGGAAAAGAGATTTCTTTTTTGTCCCTTGTTTCATTTCAGTACCATTTCCATGGTAACTGGAAAGGATTGCCAGCCTAATTTTGTTCTCCAGTGAATTTTCAGAGTAATGAATCCCTGAATTTGTTAAATAGTGAATATATCACAGATTCACTAGGCATAATCTCTGAGACTATGGAGAAAATCATGCATGCACTACATAATCTCATAATCAGGCCTTGTTACACAAGATCTAGAAGACACTTGTTCTGGCTGCCGCCTGTGGAATTTCCCCTCAATTTTTCTCTCCGTCATTTCTGCATCTTCTCATTAGTTCTGTCTGTTAAAGTGTTAAATGGCGTGTCAGGATAGTGGGGATAATTCTGATTAATGCGCCCCAATAGCGACCTGGGTAACAGGCTACAAGCCACATGACTGGGTTAATGAGGGAGGTCAGACTGTAGGATAAATTTTTAGATAATTTTGGGTGCGTTTTTGGAGCAAAATTGGCCCCCCCTTCCACCCTGCCTGATATGATTTTCATGGTTAGTGTCAGAATTCCTATCTCCACCCTGTTGAAGAATTCCTTATGGTGTCTGCCAGAACAGTCTTCATGTTTGCCATATGACAACATTGGCATGGGAGTTGTTAAAATAGGCTGCTTGTTTTTACTATACTGAAGGGCTGAGTTACATGTATTCTTGGTTTAATGTCTGGCAACAATTTTTGTCCTCCGGCACGAAGGGGTGGGAGGACTTGGAAATGCTAGCCGTCCGTCCTTCCGTCCATCCTTCCGTCCGTCCGTCCTTCCGTCCATCCTTCCGTCCGTCCCACATCTTGTGAACGCGATATCTT
>JAVTVY010048621.1:0-22944 GCA_036873755.1 Hanleya hanleyi
AAACGAAAATCAAATATTGAAAATTGCCTCAACTTGTCCGTTTTTCGTGTTTTGATTTTAACTTTGACGCGTCAATGTTGACTGCGCACGCGCAAGGCTTAGGATGTTACTTTCGGTCCGCGAAGTAGTATGGAAAGCGCAAATCGGATTGTTTAGGCAGGTGTGGAGCACAATATGGAATGCCAGTAGGGGGAAAGAGTGAGTGAGTGAATAGAATTTAACGTCGCTTTCAACAATATTTCAGCTATATCACGACGAACCAACTAAGCACCACCCAGCCCAGTTGTGTTCCTGCTACTTCAAAGAAGAAATCTTTGAAGCAGCATGGAACCAAACACCCTCCATCCACCCTATAAAACACTAAGGACAGCGCACAAGACACAGACAAGACGCTTACATGGTGCAATAAAGACAAGTGATATTACAGTGCTAGACATCACATTGTCAAGTTCCTGTTGCTGCAAGATATGGGAGTTTCACTATACTATAGATCCATGGAGCCAAGCATTCGAGCTAGATTATAATGGGCCAACTGCGCATGCCCAGAAGCGAGTAGGCATTCGTGCAGTACATGTGAAGCATTATATGAAGAACAACGGGGTTGATACACATGGGAGTTTCATTAAAGTAGGGTAGTATAATAAATACGTGGGTACCCTAATCATAACCCCCAACGGAACTTCCCGCGTCGATGCGTTGAAGCTTTTGACACCCGCACTTAAAGCGTTGAAGCGTTTTTGAAGCTGAACGTTGACGGGCATGTGAACGTTCCAACGATCCAGGTCCCAAAAATAGAGAATGAAGATTAGACCTGAAGCGTTGAAGCATTCAGACGTCTGGCATCAAACGTGGCGATCGTGTACTTGTTTGAAATGGTGGTTTACGGGCCGCTGGTCATATACGGATGCTTACTCTTATTGGTATTAAATCTTTGTTGGTATCTTTATGAATGCTATATTTCAAATCAATAACAAATAGCGGTTGTGTGCATGAATGCTGTTCGCTTTTGTAGCGCTCTAAACATCTATTTTTAGAAATGAGAAAATCTAAGACTGCGTCCTGATTGGCTCAGGCCTCAATGCCAATAACCAATGACAACTGCGGGATGCCACCTATCCAGACCTGTCTGGTACATCCAGGTAAATCGTGAATCCTCGCACAGGGTTTACCCGGACATTTTTGGTGATTCGAGTGAGTTTTTGAGTCGTTGCCTCAATCTCGAACAGTTCATCCCCCGAGGTTATTTTGAATTAGGATGTCGGTATCCCAAGCCAGTGGTTTTTGCTTTGACTCTCGATGACGATTTCAGCCTGACATCAAAGTTATGCCAGCGATGTCACATCTCAAACCTTGCAGCTAGTGGATTGGCGTAATGAGCTTGCTGAGCCTGTTCAATAATTGGCTTGAGTTAGAGGATACCCCTCGATCTTTGTTTTATCCAGAACTACCGTGGGCAATGCATAGATACCCTAACAAATCGATCAATACACTGGCTCTCGAGGATGGCCTGGTGGGCCACATTCCTCTCACGCTCCACACCTCTTACACGACACGATTTGCGTTTTCTATTCTACTCGTCATACCGGAAGTGACATCATAACACGTCCACGTGCGAACTTAACATTGATATGTCAAAGTCAAATTCAAAAAACGAAAAACGGACAAATCGAGGCAATTTTCAATATTTTATTTTCATTTTTGCGTGAAGCAAAATGAAAAACGAAAATTGAACATTGACTGTCAAATATCAATTTTCGTTTTTTGTTTTTGTAATCCCAGAATCAAAAATTGAAAATTGACGGTCAAATTTCAATTTTTGTTTTAAGATCACAAAAACAAAAAACGAAAATTGAAAATTGACGGTCAAATTTCAATTTTTGATTTTGAGATTACAGAAACAAAAAACGAAAATTGAAAATTGACGGTCAAATTTCAATTTTTGATTTTGAGAAACGAAAAACGAAAAACGAAAATTGAACTGTGCAAGGTTACACGGACCCTAAAACAACCGAAACTCGTTCCGTGCAATTTGCCTGTAATGGTTAAACAAAGGAACATTCAATGTTACCTGCAGGCAAATTGATGTTCTGCTCGGTCGTCGTAGTAGATTTCCCGGGCGCCCGCAAATCGCGAGTACAGGATTACCCAGAGTGTCCTATCTTCGCTTCAATTTAGAGAGAAGAATCACTGTACTCAAGAGTCCATCGTTTCATTTTCATGGCCACTATCTTTCCTCATAGTAGTGTGTTATTATGATGAGAAGCTAGTTATTTGCTAATTGCAGTTTCAAGAAATTAGAATTAGATAATTCAAACGCAGACCTGCCAGTAGTATATAAAGGCTATTTGAAGTCTCCTTTCACCCGGATGTAGTGACGTCACGGGGAGGATTGGGGAGGAACTAGTGGCGCCATCTGTACACATTGGTGGCAAAAACCCGCACTAGGGGGAGACAACTCGATCTGCATATTGGCGGCCTGTGTGGTGGTGGTGGTCAAAATGGCGGCCTGTGGTGGTGGTGGTGGTGGTGGTCAAAATGGCGGCTGTGGGGTGGGGTGGTCAAAATGGCGGCTGTGTGGTGGTGGTGGTCAAAATGGCGGCGCAAGGGAGCAAACGAGGCGGTGGGGAGGTCACGGGGAGAAAAAACCCTCACATTACCCTCAAAAAACCCTCTAAGCCATATAATAATAATAAACATAATCTATAGGTGTTGTACCATGTTAATAGGATCAGTCTAGCATCTGTACCACCCTAGGGTCGAGCGTTTATTGTCCCGTGTATCTCCGCAGAAAATCAACAAACAAAATGGCAGCTCCAGGATGGTGTGGGGACGCCCTTTCCACATCACGGCGTCGATCATAGCGCCATCTGCACACACTGACGCAAGGGAGACAACTCGTGTGGCCCAAGGGTATGGAAATAGCCGTGTTGGAGCTAGGGGAGTTACTACTGGTCCAGTGGGATCGAGTGATGTATCAATGTGAAGCCTATGTGAGGGGGCATCTGATGGGCTGGGTGTGGGGTTGAACTAGCGTCATTCTGCGCATGCGCGGCGGCCCAAGTGTATGAAAATAGCCGTGTTGGAGCTAGGGGAGCTACTAATGGTCCAATGGGGTCGTATGAGGTATCAAAGTGAAGCTTATGTGAAGGGGCATCTGACTGGACTAGCGGGTTGAACTAGCATCATTCTGCGCATGCGCGGTGGCCCAAGGGTATGAAAATAGCCGTGTTGGAGCTAGGGGAGCTACTCATGGTCCAATGGGGTCGTATGAGGTATCAAAGTGAAGCCTAGGTGAAGGGGCATCTGACTGGACTAGTGGGGTTGAACTAGCGTCATTCTGCGCATGCGCGGTGGCCCAAGGGTATGAAAATAGACGTTTTGGGATCGAGCGGGGTTTCTAATGGGCCGATGGGGTCTTATGAGGTATCAAAGTGAAGCCTAGGTGAAGGGGCATCTGATGGGCTGGGTGTGGGGTTGACATAGCGTCATTCTGCGCATGCACGGTGGCCCAAGGGTATGAAAATAGACGTTTTGGGATCGAGCGGGGTTTCTAATGGGCCGATGGGGTCGAGTGAGATATCAAAGTGAAGCCTAGGTGAAGGGGCATCTCACTCGACTAGTGGGTTGACATAGCGTCATTCTGCGCATGGGCGGTGGCCCAAGGGTATGGAAATAGACGTTTCGGGATCTAGGGGAGCCACTATTGGTCCAGTGAGGTCATATGAGGTATCAAAGTGAAGCATTCGTGAAGGGGCATCCAGTCATGGGTGGGTGCATGTAAAATTTTTCCTGAAAAAAAAAAAACGGAAAACGGACTTTACCCCTAAAATAGGGGAAAACCCCTATCACCTCTAGCCAAAAGCATTAATATTGGTCCCCGGGCTTAATGGGACCTGCCTATCAAGTCAATGGGGTGATGTGAATAACAACAAGTTCAGCAATGTTCATACAGTTTATTATCCCCAATATTACATCATGCCCAGGCTGGGGAGCCGCCCTGGGTATGTTTAGTATGTTCACAGCAAAACAAATTGAAATATCAAACACCATGTTTTATTATTTAACGCACCGTCACATTTAATGTTTACTGAGCTCAAGTCAATGATCAGCATGTAGACATGTACGGCATGTTATGGTATTCATCAGAGCACGAGTGACGCATTCAACCGATGGCTGTGGTGAATCACCTTGGTAAGGAAAAATGTAACATTGGTCACCCTCTTCACTGTCCACTTGGTGTTGGGTCGTTGTTGTTGGGCCCATCCCAAGACATCCAATTGTTCCACTTGGTTCAGCATCATCTCTAGTGACCTCCGGTTAATGATGGTAAACGGTTGGTCGTACACTGGGTGGATGGCACTGGAATAGAAATAGCGCAATTCATCCGTCATCTTATGGCATAAGATGTACCCAAATGCTACATTTAATGTGAAGGCCGTAGGTTGGTCATTGAAGATGGTTTCCACATAGCTGCGTAGACGGGTGAGCTTGGTCAGTGGGAAATTGTAGATATCTTGAATAGGGCGATGACGGTGGAAACAGTGCCGTGTCATGGTCCAATGGCGCCGAGAGATGTCACTCTCTGAATGATATTCGGGTAAGAGATCGCTAGGAACATTTATGGGCTCGTCCAGAAAATGTTCGATGTATGACGTATGACTCGAAACCGTAACGGTGGGGTCCGGCTGGAAATCCAGGCTCTTCCCAACTGTTGGTATAGGCGGGCTCTCCGTCATCGCATCACCATTGGCGTTCGTCTCCCCGGGCTTATCTTCACTGGGTCTGACCTTCCGCGGCTCCTCTTCAGTAGGAAGTTGTCGCCAAAACCGTGGAGACGGGGCATGAATCAACCGTTGGTGTCGCAGCAACTGACTGCTTCGTTTGAAGAGTTGACCAGTCCTTACATTGTTCCGTCGCGCCCTCGTGGAATGAACGTTCGTGGCGCAGTAACTTATCCTCCCGATTAAATGACCGTGCGCAGGTTATACAAGTATACCGTGCATCGTTGTGGGTGGAGGCCTCGCGGCGTCGTAAATTATCTAGACGAGTAAACTGCTTCTGGCAAGTTGTGCAAGTGAACATCTTGGTGGTTGATAGAGTGTCTGATGAAATGGCAAGGCCGCTTCCCTTTTATAGCACGCTAGCTGGTAATCTATTTTTAGCACACTCTACCCCAAGTCGAGGATCGAGACTGGTGTACTGGTGTACGGCTGAGCCGCATTGCGCGCGCGCGCGCATGAAGACCCTTATACATACCCAATGCAGGCGCAGACGCGAAGTGCCCGGATGATAGACACGGACGTCACCGATCCGAAAAGACACGGACGTACCCGAAAAGACACGGACGTACCCGAAAAGACACGAAGGTGAACGCCATTGTGGGAAACCCCCACAGACAGGTCAGTACATGCATTTCTATGATGTTCACGCATAATAAAAGGAATGATCTGTAATCTATGTTGTTGTTGTTGCTCCCTTTTTTGGACTAACCCTTCAGAACAGTACGTATCACGGACTACACACGACGTCTAGGCGCGCATGTGTGACCTGGTCTATAAACACGTCTCTCGGGATCACACACCTTCATTTCTACGGTTGCAGAGCCATGGCGGAGATCCAGCCCTATGCGACTCGCATTTTACAGCATGCCACCGCGGTGAATTCATTCACGGGTTACCGAGCAGTGGTCCGGTCCATGTATGCAGATGGCGACGACAACGAGGGGCGACGCCAGATCTTGAACGAGTTCACAGAAGCGGTCCTCCACAGAGTGCACTCGATGGAGAGGCGTGCCATCACTCACCACTACTGGACTATGACAGCCATCCTTGATGCTCGCGCTATGGACCAGGAGCGCTCACGCCGGAACCAGCGCCGGCTGGTTGGCCTCACACTAGTCTGTGCCCTATTGACCCTGGCGCTATGGCATTGACACTATAAATACGAGGGTCAGACACAGTGTGTGTCATTCACCGATCGTCATTGGGTTAAGCATGTCACCCGTCCTACGAGCCATCCTGCCCCTTACACTCCAGGTGGGGTTACACGTCTATGAAGATAAAGTCACCCTCGTGGAAGACCGTGGAGATGTTTGCTGGTCGCCCGCTGAGACCGTATCGAATACGGTGATGCTACCTCGTGACGGCTGGACCAAATTTAAACGGGTGTTGAGCGGCGAGCTCGATGGACACGTCATCCACATAGACAATGCCATCTACGTATACCGTGGACCTTTCTTCCCACGCCTGGGCCGCTACCAAGACCCTACGCGAGGCTTCACCCTAGTCCCCGATCTGTGAACAGCCTTGGAGAAAGTGGTGCCTATTGTGGACCAGCTGTTTACACCGGACGAGCGATCATCAGACGAGTTGGGGTGGGCTCGTGCTATTCAGGACGCGCTGGCTGAACCCCATGAACAACTGTCTAGCCATGAACCCGACGACGATGCCATTGATTACCCGGCTACACTCAACCAGCCCAGTGATATGACCACCTGATCCTTTTGATCTCACGGGGTTCTCCCTATAAATACGAGAAACAGTCAAATCTGGTACCATTCACGTACTGACCATGGCGGAGCATATAATACTGGCGTATCTCAGCTTGACCCCCGAGGTTTTCCTGCACGTGTATGCGGATACGGTCGATATCATGGAGGAGGTGGGAGACATCTGTGATGCGGATCCTACACAACCGTGCCCGGCTCACATTCGTCTGTCCCGAGAGGGCTGGACCAAATTCAAACGCGTGTTGTCTGGTGAGCTGGACGGCGATCTCATCCACTTGTGTCACGATGTGTACATCCGACGCGGTCCTTTCTTTGCTCAATTGGCTCGGCTAGAGGGGGGTACAGTGCATTTTACCCTTCACCCTGATCTATGGTCTGCATTGGAAGATGCCGTGGTAGATGTGGATGAAGTGCTTATCAAGCGGTCATCAGACGAGTTGGACTGGTCATTTACCATGGACACTGTGAAAGCCAATGAAGAAAATCAGAAAGAAACTCCTGCCCAAGATATACCCGTTATAAATAAACGATAGAGCCAGAGTGCATCATCATTTTGTCACCATGAAGCGCTGGGAGAAGGTGTTGGATAACTTATACTACAGTCCCGACAGTCCGGCGGCCTATAGTGCATTGTCGGCTCTCTATCGAGCAGCCAAACCCCAGGGGATACAACGTGCCCAAGTCCGAGATTGGTTAAGAAGACAAGACACCTATACCTTACATCGATCTGTCCGTCGCCATTTTCTGCGGAACCGGGTCATCGTGGGAGGAATAGATGCCCAGTGGCAAGCGGATTTGGTCGATATGAGCGCCTTTGCCAAACACAACGATGAGAATCGGTATATCTTGACGTGCATCGATATCCTATCCAAGTATGCGTGGGTGGTACGCATCCGGACGAAAACGGGGGCAAATCTCATAGCGGCGTTCAAAGACATCTTCAAGAACGGGCGCAAACCTTTGTATTTGCAAACCGACGAAGGCACCGGAATTCCTCAACAGACGTTTCCAAGCCTTTCTCAAGAAACAGAAGGTGTTTTTCTTCCATACGTACAACGAGACCAAGGCTTCCGTGGTGGAAAGGTTCAACAGGACATTCAAAGGCCGCATGTATAAATATTTCACCTATAAGAATACAAGGCGGTACATCGATGTTCTCCCGAAACTGGTGAGGCCTATCATCGAAGTATAGAGAGAGCCCCCATTACCGTGACCCAACGCAATGAAGCCCAAGTCCGGCGTGTCTTGTACCCCAGGCCATCGCAGCGAACGACGAAGGCGGTGTACAAGGTCGGGGACCCTGTACGGATCAGTAAAGTCAAGGGCAAGTTCGAGAAAAGTTACTTGCCAAACTGGAGCGATGAGCACTTCCTGATTAAACGGCGCCTACCCCGACAGCGGCGAGTCTATGAACTGGAAGATCTCCAAGGGGAAACGTTGCTGGGGACGTTTTACGACACGGAATTACAGCCTGTTGTAAAAACACAGCAAGACTACTACACGGTGGAGCAGATTTGAAAACGGAACGTCGACGTGGCAAACTGTTTCATTTCGTAAAATGGCAAGGCTGGCCCAGTTCCTTCAATTCCTGGGTCGCGGCCAACCAGGTGAAACGACTATAAAGCCAGACACCACTGCCGTCCTCCTTCATTCCACGTCCGACCACAGTGCTATGGACAAACAGCAGCTGCCTCTGAACACAGCGTCTCCCAAAACGCGCAAAGCACAAGTGGGCTTTGGGATGCTATTGCTAACCCTGCTGAGTGTGTTGTACGGAGGTGTGTTTTACGACGTAGCCTATGTCAGCACGTTACTTAACCAACTGAGAACACCAGCCACCAGTGAAACCGGTCTACAGAGAGCACCAGTCGTATCGAGCCCAGTCACCACCACCACACCCCGTGCACAAGCCACGTCGAGCTCCACACCAAGCTCTACACCTACACCAAGTACGCCCACTACGTCTGAACACCCACCGGATTTCATCCCTCACAGTGAACCGACAACGACGACCCACGTTGTACCCACCCCCATCATCATCCCTCGCAGTGAACAGACAACGACGACCGACGTTGTACCCACCACCACTCCAGTTCACTCGTACGAAATTTACAAGAGCAGGTTACCACGACAACGGATACACCTGGAACCATGGACCCTGGGTGGCAGCATCCCTTCACTTGCGTCATCGCAGGACCGACGGGTTCCGGCAAAACGCACTTCGTCAGCAAGCTCCTTCAACACGCCGACAGCATGATCACCCCACCTATTGCCCGAGTCGTGTGGTGTTACGGAGAATGGCAGGAAGCGTATGCAGCAATGCCCCACATCACGTTCGTGAAAGGCCTACCCAACCTGGCCGATTTGGAACCCGACACCTTGGTGGTTCTGGATGATCTCATGGCGGAGACGGATGCGCGGGTGACCCAACTATTTGCCAAAGGCAGCCATCATCGACGGCTCAGCATCATCTACATTATGCAGAATCTGTTCAGTAAAAACAAAGAACATCGGAATATCAGCTTAAATGCCCACTACCTGGTGGTCTTCAAAAACCCGAGAGATACCACTCAACTGCTGCAGCTGGCGAGACAGATGTAGCCCGGCCGCACACCGTTTGCGTTGGAAGCCTTCAAAGATGCCACAACCCCTCAGCACGGGTATATGCTCTTCGACCTCAAGCAAGCCACCCCCGACCACCTTCGACTACGGACCGGCATCTTTCCCGGAGAGACCCGCCACGTGTACTTGCAAAAATAATGTAAACACACCCACAGTGGCTCCCCAGCTGGGGTGTGTGTGTGTTTTGATGATGGGGATAATAAAAAGAATGAATACCACAGCAGGGTTGATTTTTTGTCTCTGAAGTAGATAAAAAGAGCAGCGTTGTGGGTTCTAGCATTAGTTGTACAGGATGTCTGCGCGAGTACGGAAGCACGCTCCCACGCTCCGTGTATTGAAGACGGCCCCACCCGAGTTAGTCCGAACCATTGTACGCAGTGCGGACCCTGACCTTGTACGCTGTCTGTGCGAGATCGGGTACAACCTGTTAAAAGGCAACGTACCACTGACTCCGGCTCAGAAGACCAAGTTGGCCAAGTATAAGACAGGTCTCCGAACCTTAGTCCAGAAGCGGGTCCCTCAAACACAAAAGAAAAGGGTGTTACAGAAAGGCGGCTTTCTCGGGGCCATCTTAGCACCGTTGGCCGCTTCTGTGTTGGGTCCAGTATTGGGTGGACTCTTCGCCGACAATGAACCACACGAAAAAATGGTCCTCGTCGAACCACGGTTCCTGCAAAACCTCCAATCACCCTACCCTGTCCCATCTACGGTGAAGACCATAAACACCCTCGATGGAGAGATGCAACAGATCTTACAGAGACCGGGGTTAAGCGACAGTGAGAAAGTACAACGGTACAATGAGACGCTTCAACGGTACATGACGTTCATGGACCAATACAAAACTCGCTCTACCCAAGCAACAGCACCACCACCACCACCACCACCACCACGTGACAGACCGCCGACCTCAGCACCGTTCCAACAGCCGCCATTACCAGGGGTAGCCCCCACAGCCCCACAGTGGGTGGAAGACGAAATGCTGAAGAGTGTACCTGCATCGTTCAAGAAACAAGCTTACAACGGATGAAACAGAATCCTAACATGACTTGGAATGATAAAGGCGAACCCCTGGTACAGAATCAGGTGGTCCCCGGCACCCACATGACGGATTTAGTGAATGACCTGATGCGTAAACGCAGATCGCACACGGATCCTCGAGGATGGGAGGTCTTCGCTCAAGGTTTGAAAGACATGCATGTACCACAGGAATTGGTGGGGAACCCCCACCGCTGGGCCTTTATGCAGCGTGACTCACCGACTCGTGCACCACGACTCTCACCACAACCTTCTTGGGAAGCCGACTGGGAACCGGAGTCACCCCCAAAACTCCACCACCACCACAACGGGCACCTTCTTTTCAGACCTTTAAAAAACCACCCTCGATCAGGACACCCCACATCTCCAGAGCCGTGACACGTAGCAAGTCAACGCGACGAACACGACGCCGGACACAACCGCCCAAGGCCTGGAACACCTATTAAAACCAACAGCAGCAGCAGGACAGCTCAGTCGCCATGTTTTACCTCACCCTACCCAGTAACAGTTCGCTGGATGTGTTTCCTGACAACACCTTGGCCAAGTACGTGACCCAGTTACCGCAACCGTTGCATTTACCTGGGCGCTGGGAATGTGGCCTCGTGGATATCCAATACCCTTACTCGTGGTACAACGTGCGAGCCAATGAAGTCTGGTACGAGGTGACCTACGAAGGCAAAAACACCCGGCTCACCCTGCCCGTAGGCCAATACGATACCCCCAAAGAGTTCATGGGTGGGCTGTCAAGACTGTTGCATTATAAGGCTCTACGGGAGGTGACGAATACTTCAAAACCCATCAAAGCCTATCCCTTCAAGAATCACGTGGACTTCGATTACAACGCACACAACGACAAGGCAGAGCTTATCGTCACCGGCAAGGCGAGTGTCGTACTGAGTCCTATCCTACAGCAAATGTTGGGTTTCGATCTAAAGACGTTCGCTGGTCCCACCGAACACCATGGCGAGATGCCGATGGATATGAAGTCGGGTATGTAAGGACTCTACGTCTACTCGGACGTGGTGGACAACCACATCGTGGGCGATATCAACACACCTCTGTTACGTGTGGTCCCCATTAAAAAGACGTATGGAGGTCAAGTCACCCACAGTTTCACCCACATGCTCTACTTGCCCGTACGACAAACTGACATCAACACGATCACGGTGGATATAAGAGATGACACGGGACGACCGGTGGCATTCGAACGAGGAAAAGTGGTGCTGACACTTTATTTTCGACAAGCACGTGCTCCCCACTTTGCATAATGAAAGTACCTTACGAGTGCGATGCACGCAGCTATGCCGACTATTATGCCCAACAGGCCGGGGGTGGCTTTCCTGTCTTTAGCGGTGCACGCATGCAACGAGGACATGGACTGGGGAACATACTCGGCAGCATCGTCAAAACGTTCCTGCCCTTGGTGACGCGTGGGGTGAAAGCAATCGGCAAACAAGCGGTACGCGGTGGACTGCAAGTGGCCGGTGATGTCTTGGGGGGTACGGCACCCAAAGAAGCCTTGAAACGGCGGCCCAAAGAAGCGGGAGGCGTCTTGGTGGCCAAAGCACAACGCACCGTAGGGAATAAAAGAGCTGCCCTACCGAGACCACGCACCAGTCGACGACCGACCCAGCGACGACGCACATCGAAGAAGACAAAGGATATCTTTTCTTAAAACATGTCCTTAATCCACGCCGAGTCCTGCCCCTCCACCAACAGTGAATTTGATTTGTGGACCGTGCCGCCCACACAGACCAGTGTCGAACAAGGATTATGGGTGGAGCATCTCCCGCTCTCTAGCATCAACGAAACCGGGCCCATCGAGTTCACCATCAGTAATGCGGGTACGGCCTATGTGGATTTAGCCCATACCTACTTGTATGTGAAAGCCAAGGTGGTCAATGGAGCTGGCACCAGAATCGCTGACCAAGCAACGGTGGGCCCGACGAATCTCTGGCTGCACTCGATGTTTCAGCAGGTGGATATTTTCTCAGCGACAAACTCATCAGTGACTCCACCAACACGTACCCCTATCGAGCCTACATCGAGACACTGTTGTCGTATGGCCGAGAGGCTAAAAAATCTCAGCTGACAACCGCTTTATTCTACAAGGACACAGCCGAGCACATGGACACGGTGGACAATGGGGGATATAACAAACGGAAGGCTTTCACTGCGAGCAGTGCCTCGGTGGATATGATGGGTCGACTGCACGCAGACATGTTCATGCAAGACCGGTACCTCTTGAACAAGATCCCCATCAAAATCCGACTGATACGGGCGCCTCCGACCTTCGCCTTGATGGCCACTAACGTAGAGGGGCATGCAGCGGACTATAAGATTGTCATCCAAGACGCAGTCTTGTATGTCCGAAAAGTGAAACCGAATCCAGCCGTTCAATTGGGACACATGAAAGCCTTGGAAACAAAACCAGCCCAGTACCCTATCCGACGTGTACAAACCAAAGTGTTCTCTGTGCCTGCTGGAAATATGGGCGCCAACAAGAAAACCTGTTCCTGGGGGAACTACCCAAGCGATTGATCCTGGCCTGTGTGGAAAATACCAGTTTCAGCGGAGCCTACCCAGAGAATCCGTTTGACTTTCAACATTTCGGCATCAATTTTGTGGCCCTGCATGTGGATGGACAACAGGTGCCAGCCACGGCCTTAACACCGAACTTTGGGCGGAGGAATTTCATTCGAGCCTATCAGAGCCTGTTTACAGCCACCGGTCAAATCAACCAGGACGAAGGGAATATGATCAGTCGGGAGGACTACGCGAACGGTTACACGTTGTTCTGTTTCGATCTGACCCCCACCTTAGAGAACGACCATCAGCTGGCCCTGGCCAAGCAAGGCAACTTACGGTTGGAAATCCACTTTGCACGAGCCCTGGCGACCACCGGCAATGTGATCTGCTACGCCGAGTTTGACAACGTCATTCAAGTGGACAAGGCGCGCAACGTCCTGTGTGACTTCTCCACCTAACATGGATACAGACCAGATAACCACCGTGCTGGAGAATGACCCAGAGACACGTAGGGTCTTTCAAGGGGTGTTCGCCCGAGATGTGTTTCCATTAGGCCGTATGTATCCGGCTGCTTACGTTCTCAACACGGACCCGATGGATCGACCCGGTGAACACTGGGTGGCCGTGTACTTGACAGAAGAGCAGGGCGAATACTTTGACCCGTACGGCCTGCCACCCCTCCATCCCGATTTAACGGACTTCATGGATCAAGGCACAGAGACGTGGTGTTGGAACAGTCAAACGTTGCAAAGCCTGACCAGTGGCGTGTGCGGACAATATTGCTTGTTTACCTGTACCATCGATGCCGGGGAAGACCCTTATCTACCATCGTACAGATGTTTGACGAGTACCCCCAGGCCGAGGACCGCGATGTACTCGTCTATGACTGGGCCGCCCATCATTTCAATGTACAAGCCCCGTTCTGGGCTTAAGTTAATGACAAGCCCCTTGTTCTGGGCTTCAATGTGCAAGCCCCTTGTTCTGGGCTTCAATGTGCAAGCCCCTTGTTCTGGGCTTCAATTAATTACAAGCCCCTTGTTCTGGGCTTGAGTTTTCACGTGGTTGTTCTCACGTTGTTGTTGTTGTTCACTGAATAAAAAAATGAGATCTCACCAAAAAACCCTGTCTTGTGTGTTTTATTCATAATGCATCAATGCCCAATGTGGAGATTCAGTGAAACTGAAATCAGTGGTGTAGGATGGGGCAAAATGTAACCCATCAAGGTTAGAATGCAAGAGCACTATAGTAAAAATAGAGAGCCAATGAAATCAGCCCACAGACCAAGTACGTGTTTTTGGTCTAGGTTTGGAGCGGGCATTTCATTGAGATGCGTGTATACGGTGAGTGAAGACTCGTCCAACACGTATAGATTATGTTTATGACTATAAGTTCTAGGTAACCCATCAAGGTTAGAATGCAAGAGCACTATAGTGAAATAGAGAGCCAATGAAATCAGCCTACAGACCAAGTACGTGTTTTTGGTCTAGGTTTGGAGCGAGCATTTCATTGAGGTACGTGTATACGGTGAGTGAAGAGACTCGTCCAACACGTATAGATTATTACTATAAGTTCTATGAGCATAATGCATGAAACTGGCTTTGAACACCGTATTAGCCAATCAGTGGCCTAGAATGGAGCCAAAGGTAACCCATCCATGTCCAGAAAACATTACCTGGGTGTACAAGAACCCAGATGTAGGCGCGGACGTCAGCGAAAGCACACCGTGAGTACCCCAATTCGATTGGCTGATTGGTTCTTTTTCTCGACCGCTGATTGGCTCTTTTTTCTCGACCGCTGATTGGTCCAAATGGACCTGCCCATCTTTCCCAGGTTCATTTACAATCCCCTTTTTTGTGCTCAAGCTCTGACTATAGCGATGCCGCAACATTGTCTCATTGGACATTGGACCGTTTGACCTGGAGGTGACCATTTGACCTTTTGACCCGCGCGCGCGCACTGCCGGGGATGACGCGCACTTCCGGAGAACTCGCGCGCGCGCTCGCGCTGCGGGACGCTGGGGCGGGGCGGGAAAACCCACCGGCGATTGAACATACGGACGTCTAAGAGGAAACATTAGGAACTCTTCTATGTTTGGAGGTAGTTTTTAGTGAAAAACCCGGAAGTGACGTCACAACCCCCACGTGACCTGCGCAGCAGAATGGATACGACACCCTAGTGTAACTCCCTCACCTAGGCTTCACATGGATACCTCACTCGATCCCATCGACCCACTAGGGGCCCACCTACACCCCAACACGTCTATTTCTATACTACGGCCAGACTGCGCATACGCAGACTGCCGCTAGTTCAACCCCACACCCAGCCCATCAGATGCCCCTTCACGAATGCTTCACTTTGATACCTCATACGACTCCATTGGCCCATTCGTGGCTCCCCTAGCTCCAACACGTCTAGCGGGACCCATACAGGGTCCAGTTTTCGACACTAGGTGACCACATCCCGACAGAAATGGCCAGTTTTCGACATCGGATGTGCCGCCATCTTGAACATACGTGCCGCCATCTTGGATATGTCCCATAATTCACCGGGTCAAAATACTCGCTTCTGATTGGACGAGAGCTCCGTGGCGGATTTGAAATACTCGCTTCTGATTGGATGAGAGCTCCGCATTGCATCTGCGCATGCGCAGAATGATATTCCTACCGCACACCCAACCCATCAGATGCCCCTTCATCTAAGCTTCACTTTGATACCTCACTCGACCCCATTGGATCATGAGTAACTCCCCTACATCCCCAAAACGTCTATGCGCATGCGCAGAATGACGCTAGTTCACACCCACTAGTCCAGTCAGATGCCCCTTCACCTAGGCTTCACTTTGATACCTCATACAACTCCATCGGTCCATTATTGGCTTCGCTAGCTCCCAACACGGCTATTTCCATACCCTTGGACCACCGCGCATGCGCAGAATGACGCTATTCCAAACCCACTAGTCCGGTCAGATGCCCCTTCACATGAGCTTCACTTTGATACCTCACTCGACCCCATTGGACCAGTAGTAACTCCCCTAGCTCCAACACGGCTATTTTCATACCCTTGGGCCACCGCGCATGCGCAGAATGACGCTAGTTCAAACCCACTAGTCCAGTCAGATGCCCCTTCACCTAGGCTTCACTTTGATACCTCACTCGACCCCATCGGACCAGTAGTAACTCCCCTAGCTCCCAACACGGCTATTTCCATACCCTTGGGCCACCGCGCATGCGCAGAATGACGCTATTTCAAACACACTAGTCCAGTCAGATGCCCCCTCACCTAGACTTCACTTTGATACCTCGCTCGACCCCACTGGACCAGTAGTCACTCCCCTAGCTCCAACACGGCTATTTTCATACCCTTGGGCCACCGCGCATGCGCAGAATGACGCTAGTTCAACCCCACACCCAGCCCATCAGATGCCCCTCACATAGGCTTCACATTGATACATCACTCGACCCCACTGGACCAGTAGTAACTCCCCTAGCTCCAAAACGGCTATTTCCATATCCTTGGGCCACACGAGTTGTCTCTCTTGCGTCAGTGTGTGCAGATGGCGCTATGATCGACGCCGTGATGTGGAAAGGGCGTCCCCACACCATCCTGGAGCCGCCATTTTGTTTGTTGATTTTCTGCGGAGATACACGGGACAATAAACGCTCGACCCTAGGGTGGTACAGATGCTAGGCTGATCCTATTAACATGGTACAACACCTATAGATTATGTTTATTATTATTATATGGCTTAGAGGTTTTTTTGAGGGTAATGTGAGGGTTTTTTCTCCCCGTGACCTCCCCACCGCCTCGTTTGCTCCCTTGCGCCGCCATTTTGAACCCACCACCACCACCCACAGGCCGCCATTTTGAACCCACCACCACCACCCACAGGCCGCCATTTTGAACCCACCACCACCTCCCACAGACCGCCATTTTGACCACCCCACACCCAGCCCATTAGATGCCCCTTCACATAAGCTTCACTTTGATACCTCACTCGACCCCATCGGACCATTTTATCTAGGGACTACTTTTCTCCGCGGAAGCAGACCGAATCACCGCCAGACATGACCGCATCACCGCGGAGGAATACATCTTTGACCTGGGTCACGTGATATGCAAATTTGGAACTCTCCTGTGCTGGAGGTAGCTTTTTGGTCAGAGGTCAAAATACTCGCTTCTCATTGGCTGTGTGACCTCCACGTGACCTCCACAAAATATGCAAATTTCTGAGGTCAATTGGACTCAATTTCATCTTTGTATACTACTTACGTTACCACATTTTTAAAAAATATTTACGGGGGGACGGGGGATGCCCCCCGCCCCCTGGACAGATCCCAAAAATCCCAGGCCAAATAGGGTTAACCCAGAATGTATTTTAATGGATAATGACTGGTGTATTTTCGACCTGAAGTTGTCAAAATTATCATAAATGTAAGCTTATTAGTCCTTTATTGGGATATTTGATCCATTCATATTATATTTACATCAGTTATCAATACATGAAAAAACCTGTCCATGTTATAAACATAAGGGAGGTATCATGAGAACGAACCGAAGATCACGCGGTGGTCCACGTGCTGTGGACCTGTCGCCGCCGATGGAGACAAGACAGCATTGTCCAACGATTAATGTGGAAAGGGCGCATTAAATGTGATTATTCGTAATGTATTAAATTGTGCAATTATATTATGTAATTGAGGCGCCTTTGACTTGTGACATATGGCATTTCGATTTACATTAGAAGTTATCGCATTTTAATAATCAGAACATAGCTCAAGATAAACTTCAATGGTTATTTGATTATTATAAGTACGGTACATGCCAGCAGGTTTTTGAGCACAATATGCCATAATAATGGTATTGTGTTATTCCATGCTTCATAATTTAAGATGTAATGCATTATAAAAGAAAAAATCCTAAGTCTGAAGTCAGAAGTCAGAAGTCTGAAGTCAGAAGTCAGAAGTCGGAAGTCGGAAGTCAGAAGTCCCCACTCGGCTTTCGTAGGTATACGGGTATATATGGGTATACATGCCTTATATGTGGAAATAAGCATGTACCACTGTTTGTTAGCCTAACAAACAGTTATGTCTAAGGTTGCACGATGGTGACAGAGGCTGGTTACAAAAATACTCCTTTATATTATATACATGATATTCCATTACGAAGATATGCATAATTTCACATCGATTCGGTTGTACACCTAAGAATGTCTCAATAATTCTGTCGCACATAATGGTAGGGCAGCAATCTTTAGCCATCATTAATTCCAATTTCCACATGCCTCAATTAAGTTGTCCTTAATATAGGTCCTGCGCCCTGAAATAGTTATAGAAATATCACTGACTAATGATTTGACCGTTATCAATACGAGTTGATTTGCTGTCGGCAATATTTTGTCCTGTTAGATCATTTCTATGGCTCCTGGCTGTGCTGAGGGGTTGAGCTAAACTTGTGCTGCTGCATTGAATGTTTTATTGGAATTTGGACAGAGACAAAAAAAAGTACAAAAATGTCAGTCTTGTGGTTAGATGAGTCATAAAAGTATGATCGTTTCTCCTCTCCCTTTTCGAGCGTTCGTGCCTTTTATAAAATATTCCTCTGGCAGAATCGTCGCGTTGGTCGCTAACCACACTGAAGGAATTAAGTTAAAATGGAGATCGCGGTGAATTGCATGCTCATTCCGCAGTCAGGATAATGTTTTATTCTGAAAAGTCTCCGTTTTCCATTCCTCATGGCTTGACGACACATCTGCCACTGAGAGAGTTTTTCTTCAGTGCTCACTGCTGAAGCATCAATCTCATTTATTCTGGTTTGACTGATGCACAAAGCCATGAGAACACCATAGTAATGTCCGCCGTCAGTCACAATATCGCGATTTAGACGGGACTTAAAAGACAAAAGTGACGAGGGATTATTTTGCCTCAAATCTCATGGCACCAGTATTTGTAGATAGTCACGCTGGCGAAAAGCAGAGCACCGGTATTTATCAAACTAGATACCGGTACATTCATTTTACAAACACGAAAGCAGAAAACGTTCAAGTTTAGTTTTCCATATTCTATCTTAAATTTAGTGTTCACTTCCAAGAACAATGTATTAAAAGCACTGGAAACGGTCAAGAATAAGACATCAACTTTTATTAAATATTTTATTGAAGTTCCAGCTAATAAACTGAGGAAATTATGCCTTTGAGGGAGAAAATTGCAATAAAAACCCCTGCGGTTTAACACTCTAGCGGAATAAGCAGTATCAGGCTATGCGAGTGTTATTATGATGAGATATTGCATCACATAATGCGAATGGGAGTTAGATTTCTCCAAGGTATTCCCCCTCTTCGTCATTGCCTCGCCCCACAGCAATTTCCCGGCCAAGTTCACATCGACAAAATTTGACATTGCTGTCGCCATTTGGATGATTGATATCAACATTTTCTCCCTAATTTGAAAGGGGAAAGGTTTTGGTATAATCAAGTTCGTTTATCAGATGCCAGAAAGGTTTTGTGGTGCACATTGCTCGACTTCTGAATTCCAGAAAAGTGAAAGGGCTTGGGGACCATGTTCGCCTATTGAATGCCAGACACTTGAAAGATTTGGGGATCGTGCTTAATTATTGCTTGTCATGAACTTGAAAGGTTTGGAGACCATGCTTGCTTATTGCAGGTCATGAACTTAGATGGATTTGGGGTCCATGTTCGCCTAAAGAATGTAGGCAACTTGAAATGGTTTGGGGACCATGTTCATCTATTGAGTTTCATGAGTTTGAAATGGTTTTCCACCTTCACTGGATTTGAAGGAAACTACAGATAGCCCTACAGGCACATCATATTTAGATCTATATCTCTATAAAAATGAAGCGGGCATTCTCTCTCGTCGACTTTATGACAAAAGAGATGATTACAATTTCCACATCGTAAACTATCCCTTTCTGGACAGTAATATTTCAGTGGGACCTGCATATGGCATATACATATCTCGCTTAGTAGCATTTGCTAGATCCTGTGTTAAATGTGACGATTTTAATCAACGTCACAAAACACTGGTGCAGAAACTTAAAAAACAGGGCTATTCCACCAAGCGCCTCCACTCAAAGTTTCTCAAATTTGGCGATACATATCGCATGCTGATAGCAAATACGAACGTAGCGTGCAAGATCTATGGCGCTACGTTTCGTAACTTGTGTCTAATTCCGCTTAACCCGGGGCTAGGGGCCGTATGAACCCATGTACTTCAAGATCCTCATGGCACTCATATAAACAGTCACAATCAAAGCGTGACTGAGATACATCATTCTTTTAGATGACGACTTTACAACGAATATTATGGATTAAGAATACTGATCAGCGATACGGATTTGATATTTTTGGAACATCATGATGTCTTGCCGGCATCATTGAAAACTGTTGACCGCTTCTCTCTTGCAAGAAACAAGCCTATGTTTATGTATACTATGATTGTCTTTTTGAATTTGGTGCTAATACTGTTATATGGAAAATGGAATAGGTCTTTGGATTATGGACGCGGATATTCTCTAATGGACGACGGCTGGATTATGAATGACGGACTAGACGCTTGTAATTGAGACCATGCTGATCTGCTGAATGTCCGGAAATTAAAAGGTTTGGTGTCTATGCTTGCTTGAGGAATGTCAGAAACTTGAACGGGTTTAGGGACCATGTTCGCCTATTCAATGTCAGGAACTTGAAAGGGCTTGGGCACCATGCTCGCTTATTGCATGTCGTGAACTTGAAAGAGTTTGGGGACCATGTTCTCATCAGGTATGTCAACAGCTTGAACTGGTTTGGGGACCATGCTCATCTGTTGAATTTCATGAATTTGAAAGGGTCTGGGGACCAAGCTCACCTGCTGAACGTCCGGAAATTAAGAGGGCTTGGGAACATGTTCGCCTAAAGAATGCCAGGAACTTGAGAGGTTCGGGCACTATGCTCGCCTACTGAATGTCTGGAACATGAAAGGTCTTGGGGACCATGTTTGCCTAATGAATGTTAGGAACTTGGAACGGCTTTGGTACTATGTTCGCCTAATGAACGTCAGGAACTTGAAAGGTCTGGGAGACCATGTTCACCTAAACAATTCCAGAAACTTGAAATGTTCGGGCATTATGTTCGCCTACTGAATGCCAGGAACTTGGGAGGTTCGGGCACTATGCTCGCCTACTGATTGCCAGGAACTTGAAAGGGCTTCGGGACCATGTTCGCCTAATGAATGTCAGGAATGTGAAAAGTTCGAGAACCATGCTGTCCTGTTGAATGTCGTCAACATGAAAGGGTTTGGGAACCATTTCGCCTAAAGGATGCCAGAAATTTGAAAGGTTTAGAGACAATACTCACCTGCCTGAATGTCCGGAAATTAAGAGGTCTGGGAACATGATCGCCAAAAGAATGCCCGAAACTTGAACGGTTCGGGCATTATGTTCGCCTACTGAATGTCATGAACTTGAAGGGGTTTGGAGACCATGCTCACCTAAAAAATGGCAGGACCTTGGTTTGGTGACTATACTCGCTTAAGGGATGTCAGGAACTTCAAAGGGTTTAGGGACCATATTAATCTATTGAATGTCAGGAACTTGAAGGGGCTTGGGGACCATGTTAGCCAAAAGAACGTCAGGAACTTGAAAGTGTTTAGGGACCAGGTTTGCCTAAATATTGCCAAGAACTTGAAAGGTTTGGGCACCGTGCTGTCCCAATGAAAGTCGGGAACTTGAAAGGTTTGAGGACTAGGATCGCTTACTGAATGTCATGAACTCGAGTGTGTTTGGGATCCATGCTCAAGTTGATCATGTCAGGATCTTGAAAGGTTAGGTAACTATGCTCGCTTAAGGAATGCCAGGAACTTGAAAGGGTTTAGGGACCATGTTCGCCTAAATAATGTCAGAAATTTGAAAGGTTCGGGCACCATGTTCGCCTACTGAATGTCAGGAACTTGAAAGGTTTGTGAAACATGCTTACCTGTTGAATACCCGGAAATTAAAAGGGTATGTGGATCATGTTCGCCTAAATAATGCCTATGCTGACTATACTCGCTTAAGGAATGTCAGGAACTTGAAAGGGTTTAGGGACCATATTCACATATTCAATGTCAGAACCTTAAAAGGTTTGGTGACTATACTCGCTTAAGGAATGCCAAGAACTTGAAAGGGCTTGGGAACCATGTCTGACTAATGAATGTCAGGACTTGAAAGGGCTTCGGGACCATGTTCGCCTAATGGATGTCAGGAATGTGAAAGTTCGGGAACCATGCTAGCCTGTTGAATGTCGTCAACATGAAAGGGCTTGGCAACCATTTCGCCTAAAGGATGTCAGGAATTTAAAAGGTTTAGAGACAATACTCACATGCCTGAATGTCCGGAAATTAAGAGATTTGGGAACATGATCGCCAAAAGAATGCTCGAAACTTGAAAGGTTCGGGCACTATGTTTCGGCTACTGAATGTCATGAACTTGAAAGGGTTTGGAGACCATGCTCACCTAAAAATGTCAGGACCTTGAAAGGTTTGGTGAGTATACTCGCTTAAGGAATGTCAGGAACTTGAAAGGGTTTAGGGACCATATTCACCTATTCAATGTCAGGACCTTGAAAGGGTTGGTGACTATACTCGCTTAAGGAATGTCAGGAACTCGAAAGGGTTTGGGGACCATATTCACCTATTCAATGTCATGACCTTGAAAGGTTTGCTGACTATACTCGCTTAAGGAATGCCAGGAACTTGAAAGGGTTTGGGGACCATATTCACCTATTCAATGTCAGGACCTTGAAAGGTTTGGTGACTATACTCGCTTAAGAGATGTCAGGAACTTGAAAGGGTTTGGGGATCATATTCACCTATTCAATGTCAGGACCTTGAAAGGTTTGGTGACTATACTCGCTTAAGGAATGTCAGGAACTTGAAAGGGTTTGTGGACCATATTCACCTATTCAATGTCAGGACCTTGAAAGGTTTGGTGACTATACTCGCTTAAGGAATGTCAGGAACTTGAAAGGGTTTGGGGACCATATTCACCTATTCAATGTCAGGACCTTGAAAGGTTTGGTGACTATACTCGCTTAAGGAATGTCAGGAACTTGAAAGGGTTTGGGGGCCATACTCACCTATTCAATGTCAGGACCTTGAAAGGTTTGGTGACTATACTCGCTTAAGGAATGTCAGGAACTTGAAAGGGTTTGGGACCATATTCACCTATTCAATGTCAGGACCTTGAAAGGTTTGGTGACTATACTCGCTTAAGGAATGCCA
>JAVTVY010048622.1:0-24513 GCA_036873755.1 Hanleya hanleyi
AAAAAAACTCAAGAAAAAGTGAGCGACAGTGTCAGATGACCTACATGTAATGTACCAATTCCACAACAGCTGACTGTAGTACATGCACATATATTTTCTAATAAATGTAATTCTAACCATGAATGCACATTGTACATGTAGATGAAAATAATATGTACCTGCACAGCAAAATTAGATTTATTTAGACTAGTTAGATGCCAATAATCATCTTTCACCTTATATCTTCAATTTATGTACATGATGGATAGATAGATAGATAAACTTTATTTACTGAGGGTAGAACATGGTTAGCATGTCATGTATACTGTTCTGTTCCCCAACTGCGCCCTAACTGCGCCCCAACTGCGCTCTAACTGCGCCCCAAATGCGCCCTAACTGCGCCCTATCAGTACAACATTCATGCTATTATTCTGAGAGTGCGCCCTAATCGCGCCCCAACTGCGCCTTTTCTGCGCCCCAACTGCGCCTTATCTGCGCCCTAAGACTGCGCCCCAACTGCGCCCTATTCTCTAATAGGGCGCATATAAGGCGCAATTAACATATTTGGAACGCGCCCTAATTTGCGCCCTAGCCATATTGAGTCTAATGGCAAAGTTGGGGGCGCAGATAGGGCGCGCGCCCCAATTGCGCCCCAACTGCGCCCTAGCTGTCTCAATTCATGCGCCCCATTTGCGCCTTAAATGCGCCCTAATTGCGCCCTATTTCCGTGAGGGACAAGGCGGCCATCTTGGATTTCCCCATGAAACCTTGTTATCGCGATTTCTCAGGAACTACTGCATGGATCTTTCCCAAATTTGGTACACAGGTTCCCCTTAGGGTCTAGTTGTGCAAGATACCTTTTTCGGTCCGAATCGAAAATCCAATATGGCCACCAGGCGGCCATCTTAGATTTCCCCATAAAACTTTATCGTGATTTCTCAGGAAGTATCGCATGGAGCTTTCTCAAATTCGGTACACAGGTTCCCCTTGGGGTCTAGTTGTGCAAGATACCTTTTCTGGTTCGATTCGAAAATCCAATATGGCCACCAGGCAGCCATCTTGGATTTCCCCATGAAACTTTGTTATTGTCATTCCTATGAAAGTATTGCATGGATCTTTCTCAAATTCGGTACACAGGTTCGCCTTGGGGTCTAGTTGTGCAAGATACCTTTTCTGGTCCGATTTGAAAATCCAATATGGCCACCAGGCAGCCATCTTGGATTTTCCCATGAAACCTTGTTATCGCGATTTCTCAGGAACTACTACATGGATCTTTCTCAAATTCGGTACACAGGTTCCCCTTGGGGTCTAGTTGTACAAGACACCTTTTTTTCCGATTTGAAAATCCAAGA
This sequence comes from Hanleya hanleyi, assembly GCA_036873755.1. Lineage (NCBI taxonomy): Eukaryota > Metazoa > Mollusca > Polyplacophora > Lepidopleurida > Hanleyidae > Hanleya > Hanleya hanleyi. The sequence goes on from JAVTVY010048622.1 coordinate 1,332, forward strand.
TGGCCACCAAGTGGCCATCTTGGATCTCCCCATGCAACTTTGTTACCGTGATTTCTCAGGAAGTACTGCATGGATCTTTCTCAAATTTGGTACATAGGTTCCCGTTGGGGTCTAGTTGTGCAAAATACCCTTTTCTGGTCCGATTCGAAAATCCAATATGGCCACCAGGCGCCCATCTTGGATTTCCCCTGGAAACATAGTTATCGTGAATCCTCAGGAACTACGTCATGGATCTTTCTGAAATTTTGTACACAGGTCCCACATGGGGCCTAGTTGTGCAAGATACCCTTTTTGGTCCGATTCGAAAATCCAAGTTACGCTTCAAATTAATACGATATTCCCGAGTTGTGACGTTGCATCACAGAGTCGGCGGATCAAATGGTGGGACATATTCTATATAGTGACTATAGTCTATAAAGAATATTCATACCTTCACCTTCCATATCAAGAGGTTCAAATAATTCGGAATTAAAATGTATTTCTTCAGTTTTCTTTAGTCCAGTGAACTGCCTCACTGTTTCGTCTGCCGACGGGTCGGCTACATGAAGGGACGTCACTCTTGTGACACAACGTTACAGCTCGACAACTGTAGACTACTGCGTGTTTCGATCCAAGGGAGATAATCAGGATTCAGACACTTTCGAAGTTTTAACATTACTGCGCGGATCTCTTCAGTATTAAGTATTGTACCATCTTACTATTTTCGAGCATGGTATCTTAAACGAGAGATCCTGAAGGATCTTGGCGCCCACCATTGTCCGATAATTGTAAGCTAATGACTAGAGGATCTTTTTGTCCATTGTTACTAAGAACTGACAATTGATTTGTAATTTTGTTTACAGAATTTTGAATCTGAGTGAAAAAGATTGAAAAAGGCCACTGAAAAACACCAAGATATGATAATAAGTTTCAGGAGTTTCAAGATTTCTAGAAACTTTACTTATGTCGGTTGTTATAATACAAGAGAAATGAGCAAAGTTAGTCTGAAAGTGAATGTACATGTACCGAGGATCCTTCGCCTTTGTTTTGTAGTATTTTTTTTATTTATTTTTTTTTGCACGTGTCATCATTGGGTACTGGAAGCGAAGACCAATCTCTTTGACACTTTGGCATGAGCTATGAAACATACTTCAGATTTATAATTAGGAACGAATGCTAATTCTGTTCTGTTTCTTGGGCTATTTTGAGATATCTCTTTTAAGATACCATGCAGCTGCATGTTAATTATTGTGTTTGTAACTGTTTCTTATTCTATTCACTGTTGTCTGTCATCTTGTAATTGTACATGTATGTGTAATATGTCTGTTGGGAGAGGCGTTCAAATAGGCTCTGCCTGTTCGCCGATCCCTGTTCCTGGTGAAATAAATATACTGTTTAAATCAAGATACCATGCTCGAAAATAGTAAGATGGTACAATAATGCTTAATACTGAAGGGATCCGGTCCGCGCAGTAATGTTGAAACTTCAAAAGTGCCTGAATCCTGATTATCTCCCTTGGATCGAAACATCCAGTAGTCTACAGTTGTCGAGTTGTGACATTGAGTCACAAGACTGAGGTCGGCATACGAAACGGTGGAGCAGTTCACTTGCTACTGCATGGACTAAAGAAGGCTGATTTAAAATTTTAATTTTTTTTTAATTTTTAATTAAAAAGAAATACATTTTAATTCAGAATTATTTGAACTCCTTGATATGAAAGGTGAAGGTACGGATATTCTCTATAGTCAATATATAGAATATGCCCCACCGTTTGATCCGCCGACTCTTGTGATGCAACGTTACTTGAGAATACCAAATTAATTTGGAGCGTAACTTGGATTTTCGAATCGGACCAAAAAAGATATCTTGCACTAATAGGCCTCATGTGAGACCTGTGTACCAAATTTCAGAAAAATCCATGAAATATTTCCCAAGAATTCACGGTAACAATGTTTAAAGGGGAAATTCAAGATGGTCGCCTTGTGGCCATATTGGATCTTCGATTCGGACCGAAAAAGGTACCTTGCACAACTAGACCATAAGGGGAACCTGTGTACCAAATTTGAGAAAGATCCATGCAGTACTTTCTGAGAAATCACGATAACAAATTTGCATGGGAAAATCCAAGATAGCCGCCTGTTTTGCCATATTGAATTTTCGAATCGGACCAGAAAAGGTATCTTGTACAACTAGACGACAAGGTGAACCTGTGTACCTAATTTAACAAAGATCCATGCAGTAGTTCCTGAGAAATCGCAATAACAAAGTTTCATGGGGAAATCCAAGATGGTCGCCTGATGGACATATTGGATTTTGGAATCGGACCAAAAAAGGTTTCTTGCACAACTGGACCCCAAGGGGAACATGTGTACCAAATTTGAGAAAGATCCATGAGTAGTTCCTGAGAAATCGCGATAACAAGTTTTCATATGGGAATCCAAGATGGCTGCCTAGTGGCCATACTGGATTTCGAATTCGGACCAAAAAGGTTTCTTGCACAACTAGACCCCAAGGGGAACCTGTGTACCAAATTTGAGAAAGATCCGTGCAGTAGTTCCTGAGAAATCGCGATAACAAGGTTTCATGGGGAAATCCAAGATGGCTGCCTGGTGGCCATATTGGATTTTCAAATCGGACCAAAAAGGTTTCTTGCACAACCAGATCCCAAGGGGAACCTGCGTAACAAATTTGAGAAAGATCTATGCAGTTGTTCCTGAGAAATCATGATAACAAGGTTTTACGGGAAAATCCAAGATGGCTGCCTGGTGGCCATATTGGATTTTCGAATCGGTCCAGAAAAGGTATCTGCACATCTAGACCCCAAGAGGAACCTGTGTACCAAATTTCAGAAAGATCCTTGCAGTAGTTCCTGAGACATCGCGATAACAAGGTTTTACGGGAAAATCCAAGATGGCCGCCCTGTGGCCATATTGGATTTTCGAATCGGACCAGAAAAAGTATCTGCACAACTAGGCCCCAACGGGAATATGTGTACCAAATTTCAGAAAGATCCGTGCAGTAGTTCCTGAGAAATCGTGATAACAAGGTTTCATGGGGAAATCCAAGATGGCTGCCCTGTGGCCATATTGGATTTTCGAATCGGACCAGAGAAGGTATCTGCACATCTAGACCCCAAGGGGAACCTGTGTACCAAATTTCAGAAAGATCCGTGCCGTAGTTCCTGAGAAATCGCGATAACAAGGTTTCATGGAGAAATCCAAGATGGCCGCCCTGTGGCCATATTGGATTTTCGAATCGGACCAGAAAAGGTATCTGCACAACTAGGCCCCAAGGAGAATCTCTGTACCAAATTTCAGAAAGATCCATGCAGTAGTTCCTGAGAAATCGTGATAACAAGGTTTCATGGGGAAATCCAAGATGGCCACCCTGTGGCCATATTGGATTTTCGAATCGGACCAGAAAATGTATCTGCACATCTAGACCCCAAGAGGAACCTGTGTACAAAATTTGAGAAAGATCCGTGCAGTAGTTCCTGAGAAATCGCGATAACAAGATTTCATGGGGAAATCCAAGATGGCCGCCCTGTGGCCATATTGGATTTTCGAATCGGGCTAGAAAAGTTATCTGCACAACTAGACCCCAAGGGGAACATGTGTGCAAAATTTCAGAAAGATCCGTGCAGTAGTTCCCGAGAAATCGCGATAACAAGAATTGTTTACGGACGGACGACGGACTGACTGACTGACGGACGACGGACCACGGACAAAAGGCGATTTGAACAGCCCACCATCTGGTGATGGTGGGGCCAGGCTAAAAAGATACCTCAAACTAGCTCAGTAAACGGAACAGAATTCGTTCCTAATTATAAAATCTTAAGTATGTTTCATAGCTCATGCCAAAGGGTCAAAGAGATTTGACTTCGCTTCCAGTACCCAGTCAGTGATGACACGTGCAAAAAAAAAAATACTACAAAACGAAGACGAAGGATCCTCCGGACATTCACTTTCAGACTAACTTTTCTCTTGTACTATAACAACCGACATAAGTACAGTTTCTAGAAATCTTGAAACTCCTTAAACTTAGAAAGATGATATCTTGTTGTTTTCCATTGTCCCTTTTTCGATCTTTTTCGCTCAGATTCGAAATTCTGTAAACAAAATTACAAATCAATCGTTTATTCTTAGTAACAATGGACAAAAAGATCCTCTTGTCATTAGCTTACAATTATCGGACAATGGTGGGCGCCAAGATCCTTCAGGATCTCTCGTCTAATTTGTCCTGGTGACTCAAACAGTTACCTCACAATTTCCACTCGGTGTATCAACATTCTCGCTGACAATTTCTTCTACGGTATCTCAGTATTTCAACTCAGAGTGCACTACACTGTTTAGCACAAATGAGCCCTCTCTATTTCATAATATGCTCCATGATTTGGATGTTGCTGGTCATCAAACCGGCATGTGTGAATTGGTGGCTGAGGTTGCCAACATAGTGCTCTAGATTAGGAAGTAAGTTTGTCGAGTGCACCTGCAGTCCTGTTTGAAAAATCTTTGATAAGACCGAGTGATAGCAAATGACAGGAATGATTTTGCAAAAATGCTATATTGATTGTAATATTCCTGTCTTGATGGGAGTTTATTTTCACTCTCCTACTTGCCCTTGAGGGCGATTCCACGACAGAGAGTGAAAGTTGCTCCAATTTCAAACTGCTAGGATTGGGACATCTGTTTTTTTTATCAACCAGTGTCTGAACTAAGACAAAATGAAATTTTTGTCACTGACAGGTCCACATTCTAGAAAAAAATACCATTGAAACACCTAGCAAAGTCGGACAGCCATAAACTGTGATTTTCTAGTAGGCCTCAAATTAAGATGTAAAATCTGAAGTATTCATCTCAGTTTGGTTATATCTGATGTTAGTAACTAATAACCATTTATCCTAACATGCAAACTTGCCAAATTTGTCTCAATATCCAATCCGATTATCGCAATGTAACTTACGTGACAAATTTTCATGGGTCATTTTGTCAAGAGATAATATAGGCAATAGATATAAAAAAACTCTTCCATCAATGAAACTACCTCATGTCCACTAGGAACATCCACCTCTTAACTTGGTAAAAAACAAATAGTTGAATAGAAATTTAGATGAGTGAAGTTGTGTAACTTACGTGACATGTCACGTAAGTTACAAAAATTGTCACGTAAGTTACATATAACAAAACCATGTAAACTAGGAAGAATTTTTTGTCAAAAGCAAATCCAACTATTAAGTATTTTTAACATTGTTACCACTAAAAGTATACTATTAAGATATTCTAAACTGTCCTTGCAGACTAAGTACAGGGACCAGTCCCATAAATAATTCCAATGTTTTCACTGAAAATATGGTAATGAGTTTGGTAATTAATTAGAAAATAATGAACAGTTAAGTATCCCAGAAATTGTTATTCCTGTATAAATACATTGTATTATTCAATTTCTAAACATTTCTGCAAGTATTTCCTGAATAAATAGTCCAGAAACCCATCCCATGTAACTTACGTGACGCACATTTGTAACTTACGTGACACTGGTTAACAATCTTTATAACCCTTGTGGTAAAATATGGCAAAGTGACTGATGGCAACTATACTCATATCTACTAATTCATTGTTCAAGCTATCGCTATAGGTGAGAACTTTTAAGATTCTTCCAACCAAATCAGAGAATTTTTAACATACGTCAAATGACCCAAAACTGCCCTAATTCTCTGAGTAACTTACGTGACACTTTTTTAATTAAGCCCAGATGCTAATTAATTTGACTGAAATTAATCAAAGACCCATTCAAATTATAAGAAATACTTTTATTTCAGTGACTTGTTTTGTTATTGGTGTAGGCAAGGCTGTTAATTGTGTCAAATGTTACAAATACATCCCCATCGGGAATGAAAATGTAACTTGCGTGACATGGAATCGCCCTTGACTGAAATCAAACTCAAAATTTCAATTCAGCTCATCAATTATGATTACGAACAATTATTACATGTACAGTGTTATTTATTAGTGTTTAGATCTCGCATGAAATCTCCAGTAAGAGGGGGCACTATTTTGACTGACGTTTCACCCCTCACCAAAGCAACAGACCAGGTCTATGAGTTGGACAGCAGTCCAGCCACCAGCATGAGTGATAATGACGGTGCTAACAAATACAGTCTGAAACACAAAAGAAGAAGAAAGAAATCTGAAAGGAATAAATTGAGAACCAAGACAACTGTGTCAAAGGTAAATTTATTTTACTGAGTAATTATTGTCGGTCCATTATATTAACTATTCCTTATAATTGCTGCATGTAGTATGTGGAACGGACAATCACTTTGGACATCAGTGACACATATTATTATAGTTGTGATGCATGTTGCAGATATTGGACTTTTATATCGTTCAAGTGTGTTTGCATTGGTTATTTTGTTCAAACTATTCAGGAATAGTTGATCGTCTCCCTTTTAAGTGGTTTATTTGGATTTTACAGAGTCAACGCTGCAAACATGTGAAGGAAGTCCATGATGTTTCCTTGGTGAGTCTTTCCCAAACAAGACACATATTTTGACTAAATTGTACATTTCAACAGATTTTGCCATGTGTGGGCTGGCAAGGTTTATTTGTTTGTCTATTCTGCTCAAACTGTTCGAGTGGTTTACGTAAACCCCAGAATGGGCAGACCCATCATTTAAGACAACTTCAATCGGCAACACTTTGCGTGCAATATACTTGGCGCTTTTCACTCCTTCGTTGAATGGTTCCCCACATGTAGTCACCTATTGTATGTGTCTTGCATGACGGATTTGCCCCAGAATGTTACACAAACACTCATCAGTGGGCGGTTCAACCATTGGAAAATGGGCCCCCATAACTAATTCAGCAGCACTTATGATTTTGTTTTCATTACATATTGTAATGTATGTAATTATACTTTGTGCAGTAAAAGATAGTCACAGTCACGACATCTGAACATTAATATGAACAACGTTAGTACAGGTAATTACAATGTACTTCCAGCATTAAATTTTGAAGAGATCCATGTCATACAGGGACCTACTTGACAAAAATCTGGCATTAGTAGCATGTTCGGAATGCAATGATTCCAGACAGATTGCAGAGTAGGCCTACTTGATCTGTAAAATAGCTAATCTACTCAGAATGTTGTATCTGTCTATCAAATATGAAAACAAAAAATAAATTCCTGTCAATCTCTTCACATAACGTCAAGTGATAGCATTCAGATTAACAGTACCTCAAATCACTTGTTCCAACCCTGTAGAGGAAAATATGTTATTTTTCTGTATAATTCTCTCGCGATAGCTAAACAGTATTAATCAGTAATAATATTTGGATCGAATAATACCAGAATTCTCAAAATAAAAATCAGTTGTCTATCGCATATTTCTTTCATCAATTTAGATTTTTTTCTCGCACTTTTTTAACATTGTCTTGCTTGAAAAGAAAATGAATTGGGTAAGGATAGATGCCCATGTGACATATCTTTGCTCTATTTCTTTCAGAAAGCTGGTGACAAACATGACAAAGAAATGACAGAAAACAGACCAGTGAAAAGATACAGTTCCATTACCCAAAGCAGACTGACTGTAAGTTTGCTGCCTCATGTTCTCAAATTCAAAAGTTGTTTTATGACCTCTTTGTACAATCTTCATGTTGAATACTACACTAACATACTGTCATTTCCATTCCATCATTTTCAAACTGGAAAGGCACGTTATGTCATAGATAGTCAATCAAGAGAGACATGGTACAGTCAGGATTTTCTTTAAACTCCAAATATAACATGCAGTGGTTGAAAAGATGGATTTCTTTGATCTGATGTAATTGATATGCAACGAAATTACTGGTATGATGCCAGCAAAAAAAACAAAAAACACCAATGACCAGCCCTGTAAGTCCACTTATTGTTAAGGGGAGGACTGGGCATTGGTCAACTGCTTGCCTACCGGCTTCTTTTTATCTTGTCAGAGAATCTTCGAATGAAAACAGAAACAAGAAATCTATGTCTTGCTTTTGAAATGAGAAATCTACATTTCCTTTGGCCAGTCAGTCAGAATTGAATTTTGAGGAGGTCCAACAGTGGCGCTCCTGTTCCAAGGCAAGTTCGACTTGGTGTGTGTAGAGTTCATGGGTCTTTATATGCTAAGGTCTAATGGACAGTGTGACATCTGTGACAAAATACCAACCTACTTTTTTTCACAAAATATTTTATTTCTATAGATCAGCTGATTGTTGAGGTTCATCAATATATTTTTTTTAAGATAATGCCTCACCCGATTTGAAAGAAAATGTCCCAGGATGGAGTTTTTGCATTTTCTCTAGGATTCCCTAAATCCCAAACATATTTATTGTTCAGTGTTTTCCTAGCCCAAAAGTTTTCCATATATGAGAAATATATGTTAATTATGTCCAACATTCGAATAACGTGTCCAACAAATGGATAGAGAAAAGTGGTCATAAAATGTGTAATTCCCTCTATTCCCGTATGAATCAATCGATGCTCAAATGTAGCTAGAGATAGAAAATTAAGTAGATACTTCTGAAAACTGTGTTCAAGTCCGTAATTGTTACACCTGAACAAATTTACAACTGCCAAATAGTTTTTGATGAACAAGAGACGGAAACTGTTGGACAAACAGCAGACGGAAAGTGTAAGTATGGAAGTTTTACCCTCTATGAATGCCTCAGACTATTTTCAGCTTGATAATAATTCATATAATTTTATGAACCGAGTTCTTCACCAGGAATGATGAAGAAAATCCATCTATTCCCCTGGTTAAACAATAGTTGTTGTACAGTGAAACCTGTGTATACCGACCGTGCTTGGGATCAGATTATAATGTCGGTCTTCACAGGGTTCTGGTTTATCAAGGTTCAAACTTCAAATATTGGGATCATGGATAATGTTGGTATTTATAGGTTGGTCGGTTAACCCAGGTGTCGGTATTCACAGGTTTCACTGTATGTATCTTTTGGAAATAGATAGCTGATGCTGCCTGATTATATAAGTCAGCTTTTTGAACATGTAAATACTGTCCATTCGTACAACACAAGAAGTGCCAGCAACAATGACATTTTTATTAAGACCGGGACGTCTATGAACTCTTTTTATTCTAGAACATTTTATTACTCTGGTGGCGTTCTATGGAACAGTTTAAACGTCAATGTACGGAACGCACCGTCAGTCCCTTCTTTTAAAAATGCTTATTTTAGATCCTACCACCCAATTTTAATGAGATAATGGCTGAAGCATTTTTAATTTATATTTGTTGCTTCAAACTGCTGAAGCATCTTAATTTATATCTGTTATCTGTTGAATGTATATATATATGTGTGTGTTATATGTGTGCATGTGTGTATGTATATAGGACCCCCTGTTAGAGCAGGCTAGGCCTGAATGGGGCAATTCCTATACAAATATTGGTAAATAAATAAAAATAAATAAAAGTGCATGCATTGACCATTCAATCAATGTAACATCTTAGCATATAAACACCAATATGCAGTGTTCTCTACAGGACCCAAGCATGTGATATTCATATTTTTGCTTTTACAGACAAGATTGGGACTGTTCAATAAAGGGAAAAAGTCTGAAACCATTGCGAGAGGTGAATTATGAATAATTTATTATTCTTTCGTACTGACACATGCTGCAAATTTGTACTGTGATATATATATCTGCTCTGAAAGCTGCATTTATTCTTTTACCTGTGGTCATCAACACTTCTATGCTGGCCTTTGGATTTTGACAATATAAGATTGTGCTGGAGTATGAATTCAGTATTCAGGACAAGAGTGATCGTGGAAAGCTTGATAGGGATCTGCATAATGTCTGTGTACTATTGGACTTTTTTTTCCTATCCACAGCTTCTCAGCCTCACCCCATGTTTCCTGAACTAAGCCACGCCTCCCGAACCCTGATATTTTCTGGAAGCTTACCCCATGCTGCACTTATTCAATCCATCCACTACCCTCGGGAACATGTCCCCACCCCTGGGGCACCGAGCCCCACCCCCTATCTTCATATATTCCAGGAGCTTACACTACCCTCAGCAGTATGTCCCCACCCCAGTGTGTCCAATATATTTGTGTGTAGTCAATGTTGGTATAATTCTGCTACCCCTAAATGAATTGCAAACCAAAGAGCTTGATTTATCAGGCACAGCCCCTTCTTATAAAACAGAGAGTGCGCATACTATGTGCAAATTGGCATCAGGGAGTGCAAATCACTCCTGCACACACGTCTGGCTAACACACTGTTTCTGTCTATTAGGACCTATCAAAGTTTCGGATGCTGTCCGTGAAAAGACACAAGAAGATCTGAAGAAAATTCTGAACATAAGTGATACAGATTCTCAGTGTGCGGATATTGGCCATGATAAAGAGAACTCTTTCACCAGGTAATTACTTGTTGGATTATCCTTATTCCAAATACGTAAATAAACCATGAAGAATATCACATTATGGGCAGAGATATTAAACTTTTTCTGCAAGCAAGTTCCTGTCACCTGGAATTAATGTGAAGGGATACAAACGTATGGCAAGCCAAAGTGCTTTTTATTCCGAATTTCCGATATCGGGAATTCAATTCCCGATATCGGAAATTCTAATTTCCGATATCGGAAATTGCAATTCCCGACATCGGAAATAGAATTTCCGATAACGGGAATTAGAATTTCCGATATCGGAAATTCAGTGACAATTTTCGATATCGGAAATAGAATTTCCCATATCGGGAATTCAATTTCCGATATCGGAAATTCAATTTCCCATATCGGGAATTCAATTTCCGATATCGGGAATTCAATTTCCGTTATCGGAAATAGAATTTCCCATATCGGAAATTGTCACCGAATTTCCGATATCGGAAATGAAAGCCTGAAAGCTTTACAAAACCTAGGGGTGCATTCCACACCTAAATCTGAATCTGAATCTGAAACTTAAATGATGTGCGGCTAAAAACAGGCATGGGTTCGGATCTTCGACCATAAATAGATGTAAAATCTTTAACAAAAACCTTGTAAACGTATATATTTTCTAAATGGGCACACTCGTGCTATTATTTCAGGGGACTTGTGAGCTATTGAAATTGAAAAGGAAAGACGTGCAATCCTCCTTAGCCCTTCTTCAACTTTTCTGAAAAACATGAAATGATTTTCTTTTTATGTATGTTAAAGTGTTTCTCGTCCAAAGGACAATTTAATATGGCGAAAAAATAGGGGGTCGACCTACTCGTTTTTTGTTAAATTTTATCGCCATAGAGGAATCATGATTTTCGCTTCCAGAAAAAGTGCGGATTTTGGTCCTCCAGATATTCAATTCCGGACACGATTAACTCTGTAGTGGCGAGTGGGTGCGATCAACAAGCAATTGTTATATCCTCGTTTGGAGAAATGGTTACATCCAGCAGGGTGATACTATAGATATCAGTTAGTAGATAGGTAAGAAGAATTACCTTGCTGTCAAAATCGGGCGATCTTCCTTATTATAAAATTAGGGAGGGACCACTTTGTACGAAACCGTGGCAAGTGTGGAGTGCACCCTAGAGTTGCAATTCCCGATATCGGAAATTCAATGACAATTTCCGATATCGGGAATTGCATTTCCGATATCGGAAATTGAATTTCCGATATCGGGAATTGAATTTCCGATATCGGGAATTGAATTTCCGATATCGGGAATTGAATTTCCGATATCGAAAATTCTAATTTCCCATATCAGGAATTGTCTCCGAATTTCCGATATCGGAAATTGCAATTCCCGATATCGGAAATTCAATTTCCGATATCGAAAATTCTAATTTCCGATATCGGGAATTGCAATTTCCGTTATCGGAAATTGAATTTCCGATATCGAGAATTCAATTTTCGATATCGGAAATTGAAGGTCATGAATTTCCGATATCGGAAATTTTAATTCCGATATCGGGAATTCAATTCCCGATATCGGAATTTCTCGAATAAAAAGCACTTTGGCTTGCCATACAAACGAGACTTTCAGCAGCAAATTTGTTCGATTTGTTGCTTTTGATATGTTAATTTACAGAGGATTTCATTATAGTTTACTGACATATCTATCCTTAGTTTACTGACTTATCTAGCATTCATGATGAGAATTTTCTGTTGAGAAAGTTCTTCTATTTCTTACACTATTAAACTTACCTTCACAGACCTTTGCTTTGTGACTGCATGACATTCTTGTACCATTAAACCGATTTCCTCTGGACCCCAATGCCCATGCCGGGCATGCAGTTTGGCTGCACGTGGACCACAAATTCCTTCATAATCTTGCACTCCTGCGAGTAAGTGTCTGCATTCGTCTAAAAAATATTTATACCTTGAATATTACCATTGGTATCTTGTGATCCTTGGATTTACCCTCCAGAGATTATTAAACCTGCTGGGAAGTATTATTGTCCATTGAGAATCAAGAAATGGTTTCATATTTCTATGGTGTTGGTGGAAAATCAAACAATGGAAAACGAAGCCCTCTGGAGTACAGAGTGTGTTATATTCCAAATGGTGTATTTCAACGATATCTTTCGGGTCGTATGTTGAACGAGTCTTCGAAAACTTCCTCTTTTGGCAAAATGATGTTAGCACAAAATAAAGAATATTCTATGGGCTGATAGTTTTGTTCTATCGTCCCGATCTTCTCTTCTCCTGAGATCTTCTCTTCTCTCTTCATTTCAGCCTGAAAATTTGAGCGTAATCTATTTTTTTGCGATGTATTTTTTTATTTTCAAGATTATGGTGTATCTGCTAAAAATTGCATGCAGGTCACGAACTTGATATCGATTGCTGACCTCGACCCCGTTGTCTTCATCGGTCGGCTTGCTGTCCAATTTTCGGGATCGGGACTGTCTTTGCTTTATCAGGGTTTCCGATCAATGGATATTCTGGTTCCAGTAACAACTTACTTGATGACGATTGCTGCAGCTTTATCTGGGATTATCTCGACTTCACTGCTCGTTGAACCATTGCAGCTAGAGACTTCAAATTCAGAATACAGCATTGTTGGGTGGTAAAACGCAAGCCTATGTAAAATGGGTTTATTTCGTTGATTTTTGTGGTTTCCATAGCAACATAACCGAAAATATCCATATATCAAGTGTGGCCGCGGCCTCTAGTTACAAATTTCTCTCTCAAAGTTTTGCCAGAGTCCATGTTTTTCTTTTATTTGAAGGAAATAGTATTGTTGAAGGTGGACAAATTGTATTAAACAACTATTGGTTTTACAGAAAAGATGGATAGATTTGGTATGTGCAAAAGAAAGGCAAAATTAAAGGACAAAATTCTCCGTCGCTGGTCTTATTTTTTTCAAAAAAGTGCCTATAAAGCTTGAGATTAGTTTTATTCAACCTTATGTCAAAACTTTTTCCCGAAGAGACAACTAAATCTGTTCTGACTGGTGTATCTTTCCTCTTTCTCAGCTGTCCCATTACTTGGCACATCTTTGGAGTGGCGGAGAGCACATTCGGGGGTTCGAGATTGAAATCTGGCTTGTACAGCGGAAACCAGTGGGAGTTAAACATCCTGGAGTACGGAACAGTAGCCTAATTGTCATTCGGGACATTTTTTTCCCCAATTTCAAGAGCCAATGCGTGTTAGTAGTGTGAGATACCATTCTGTTGTCCTTCATAAACAAGAATGGCGGGTGGTAATTATTCCCCCAGATACTGGATCAAGCCCAGATATTGCCACATCCTATGTTGGAGTAGCGGAATGTCTGCGAGCTCAAGTTACCGGTCTTCTGATTGTTATGGTGGACTAGTTGTCCAGGCTCAATCAGATTATAACGACTGAGTGGCAGCTGTACGAAGACTTCTTAACTCAGATGTTTCACTTGTTACCCCTGGGCCAATTTTGGCCATGGGGTATTGTCGTCGTCTTGTACGTCCATACTTCCGTACGTGAGCGAGATAGCCGGAAAACAGTTCCACTGAGGACTTCCAAATTTGGTATGCTTATTTATCTAGTCAAGGACCAGAAGCCTATTGAATTGGGACCTGATTGGGCGGAAACCATTCAACCGTTCAGTATGAAACTTGGTATACATCATCGATACATCAAGCAACTTTCATTGAATTACCAAACCAGCTTTTCTGATTAACTGGAAACCCTGAAGGCCATCTGTAATTTATGCAAAATCGATAATGATACATATCTCTGTTACCATTCAATTGTTTGTATGAAAGTTGGTATACATCATCGATACATCCAGATACTTTGAATCAGGACCTGAAAGACCGAACAACCTTGGCGGCCATCTTGAATTTATGCAAATACATGTACAAAACATACTGCATACTATTATGGTATATATTTCAGTTAACCCAGGAAGACTAATCATACCCTGATTTCAGATAATTAGGCATGATATGTACGGTAATTAGTGACTGATAGGTACCTAAAGCTTCATTATTTAAGCAGACTGATAATTAATTGTCCATCCCAGTCATTTGATATTAGAGAAAGTCATTGAAATTGTAAAATAACATCAAACACTTTTATAAAACTTCATAGTATATTTGCAAAATAAATCTAGAAGTTGATGACATTCAATAATATGTATTGACTAAAATAGTTTATTTTAAATTTGGAACACCATTAAACCATATCTTCATACTGTAAACATGGGTTCAAATAGGAACTAAAACAGATGGTCCAGTGTTAAATATAGGCTATAAGGCATTCCTTCTCATCATACTGGTACAGGGAGTTTTCTGTCCCCTATCAATAAAATTCCCATGAATTAGGGAGAGAAACACATGGCCAGTAGACCCCAGATAATCAGCTATGGAGCACAAGCTCATGGGTCAGATATCTTCAGGCAATCTTTAACTTAGAATCTCTGTTGTATGGGTATGGTACTTAACCCTTTCACTGATTTACCCCTGGGTTTGCTTTATATAGGCTAGGTGTACAAATTTCAATAGGGAATGGTCGGTGAAAGGGTTAAAAACTCCCACTCAAGTTTGAAAACTAAATTCAGACAAATAAAGATCTAAATGGATACAGGACTCGTAAAAAGTATGCCTGTCACATCTGGTTTCTCTGATTGGACGTTTATCTCTGATACCATTTCAGTGTTCTATACGAAACTTGGTTTACAGCATCGATGTATGAAGAGACTTGCATTAATGAATAATCACATCCTTGGTTTACAGCATCGATGTATGAAGTGACTTGCATTAATGAATAACCACATCAGTTCCTCTGAGTGGTGAGAAGGATGGGCGACCATCTTTAATTTATGCAAAATCATTAATGATCTCTATCTCTGATACTGTTCAAATGCTCAATGTAAAATTTGGTATACATCATCGATGCATCAAGAGATTTATGTAATGAATTCCGGTTTCTCTGATTGGATGGAAACCTTAGGAGCCATTTCCAATAGCAAATTTTTAATAATCTGTATATTTGTCACTCGACTGCTTGGTGTTCCCGACATATTGGTTCAAATTAAATACATCATGAATGGCTGGCGCCCAGAGCCGAGGGGTTTTCAGATGCGCAGCTTCGTATAAGAGATTGCGAATGTAGATTCGTTTGTTGGATTTCAGTTTATATACCTCCTGTTCCAGATCCAGCAGTCTTGGCAGTAGACGGCCCATCTCCGGTTAGTATCATCAAAACTCGACTTAGTTCAATCCAGCCTGAAAACTCAAAGTCGCTGGGAGGGTGATCCATTCTCTACATATGCGATCTGCTAGAATAAGTGAAAATTTTACTATACTGTGTGTTCTCTTTGAGGACTCGTTAAACCAGTACTTCCTCCCCTCACCTGATAACCGTTTTCCTTTTGCAGCTGTTTCAAAATGGATGGGTTGTTCATTCAAAGGTCGAAAACTGCGATTTCTGGGGTTTCAGGTGTGAACCCATCTAGATGTTTTACATCTGTCTTTCTGCCATCTGTGTAAATAGACACATACTCTTATGCGGCTGGTTCCTAAATGTCATTTGGTACTGGCTCTTAGGTTGCTATCTGATCATGAGTCACTTTTTGAACCTTTCATTAACTTGGAAGTCAAATATCTCTCTTACAAGACCAAGTTTCTGATTGCTTTGGCCTCGGCGGCCGAGTTTTGGAAAACCATGCTTTGGACTCCAGGGATTTATGACCCACAGTGAACGTGGATGGTGCTTTCTGCAATCCTGGAGTTCGAAGCCAAGAACGTTTCCATGTTTTTGATTGCTTTGGCCTCGGCAGCCAAGTTTAAAAAATCCATGCTTTGGACTTAAGGGATTTATAACCCACAATGGACGCGAGTGGCGCTTTCTGAAATCTTGGAGTTTGTAGCCAAGAATCAGTCGTAATATGACTCGCTATACTTTGTGAGTTCGTCATCCCAATGTTGACTTATATTCAGCCTGATGATTTCTATCACTCCTAGCCTGTAGTATTGGACTATAGCTTGTGGGAGGAACATACAATGTTTATAATTATCACACTATAAAGTCACTTTGGTAAACTATTATGAAATCCTCTGTAATATCCAATTAGTGGCTACTCAACACGGATTGGGTATCAGTTTTGAGGCATGGACGATGCCTCTGACATTTATGAAGCAAGAATGACTGGGCCGTGGCCATTCAAGCAAAATGAGAATTCAAATTTTGATTCGATGTAAAGAAATCTGTTTTGAGGCACATTAATTGTGAAAAAATACATAGATAAATAGATAAATTATAATCGGAGACAAAAA
Source organism: Hanleya hanleyi (assembly GCA_036873755.1). NCBI lineage: Eukaryota > Metazoa > Mollusca > Polyplacophora > Lepidopleurida > Hanleyidae > Hanleya > Hanleya hanleyi. The sequence goes on from JAVTVY010048622.1 coordinate 18,024, forward strand.
GAAATTCAGTTTCAATAAAATTTATCAGAATTTTACAAAACAATGGAAAACCATACATTTATTTTGTTGATCTCTTTATTTTTACAGTTTTACTTATACTTGTTCTTTTCCAGGAAAAATACGAGTACCCTACATGTGCATCACTCGTGCTCATGCCTCATGTCTGGCTTTTGAAATTAACACCTGCAGATTAACATAACACTTCCAATCATGTTCAGTGTGATGTTGGCCTGCTGTTTGATATCACCTTTTGATGTCACCGTTATCTGACCTGATCTCTCTGGCTGTCAATCAGTGATAACTTAGCTATTCCGTTCATTGTAACAATAGACATGATATGTGTTTGATAATAATTATAACTCAGTAATCAGTGACAACCAATACCCTGGGGATGTGACTTCCCTCCAGAAACCCCACCTGCCCTACTTATACCCGATAGTTTATGTTTGATTTATAGTGGTGAACACCCTTGCCATCACATTGCCTCCAACAGCTCACACAGTGGATGTAAGAAATTGCCTGGAAGTACAACTGTAACACCTTTGTCTGATATTCAACCAAGGTCCTATGGCACAGCAAGGTAATAAAGTTCTGCCATCTTGAGAGTATCTTGAAAACTATTTAAACTCTTAAACTGGCACTGTTGGAACTGGACACTGAAACAGATCTTGCATTTGAAATTCATTCTTGCTAGACTTGCTCAACTGTCATTGCAATTAGTGATACTGAAGTCATTCCACGAGTGTGATAAAAACATTCATCATAGTTCTGTTAATCAGAATGTTGATTAATGTCTTGCAAGCTATATCACCAGGACTGACTGATGCTGTACTGTTTGTAACGTTCTATTTGGAAGCCCATACACATCAACTTAAGGTGCAATACTGTATTGACTGGCTCCTCATGACCATTACAAATTAATTAATGATTCAAGTGTCAGCTGTCATAATGCATGTTCATGGAAACTGCACACAAATTAGTTATCAAATGTGTGATTTAATGCTTTAGCTGAAAGAACAGGGTTGCCACTGTCATGAAAAAACCCTGAATAGTCATGAATACAGGTTATAGTCCTGAATTGTCATGAAAAAGTCATTAAATGTTTTTGAGCAAAATTCATAAGAGACTTGAATTTCTTCTATTCCTTCTCATGATATGGTATGTTTCATACAGTCAGAACTGAAATATATTTCTCAATTAATTGTTTCCACATATTTCTTTGACTATTTCATATGACAGAAGTCATGTAAAATGTTTGCATTTGGTCATTGAAAGTCCTGAATATTTATTTTTGTCTGGAACGGGAATGAAATTTGTGTTGCATAACAACAGGTCACGTAAGGAAGATTTTTTCTGACGTGAAACAGGACTAACCTCATGGCATCAAACTTTTTGGCCATCACAGAATCGAGATTGCAACCACGTGATCAAGACCAGGTCGGCATTTCCAATTGCCAGAGTTATTATTACCATACTATAGTCAATCAGATACAACTGTCTTGGACACAGTTCTTTTATATATAAATTTAATACCTTGAAAAATGAAATACATGTACATGGTTCTGAAGCAACGAATGGATCTTGTACATTCATTACTGTTCCAGACAATAGTACTCTCGAGTACTTTCATTTATGCTCTGTGGTAACCCTGCAAGTAGGTGGTCTTGATTTGTATGTTAATTTCCAGTTATATCGTTACATATCATGTTTTCAGTGTTTCCAGTACAGCATGTAGTCCTACACCAAAGGTCATTATAAAGGAGACTTTATCAGAGGTATGGTTCAGGAGAGGCAATAGCGAAAATGACAACCATTTATTCTGCAGTGCCTTTTCCACAGCAAATTAGAATCACATTCGTGACATGCTGCTTAAGTAGAATCGAAGTGATTTGGTTGGAATGTCAATGGAAATTATAGTTTTGACCATGACACTAGAGATGAGAGACTGGTGTCTTTCCATCATTTTGTCTCATTGTAGATTTAGGAGAAACTGCCTATAACACTGAGGTCTAAGTGATTATTGGTTAGCTCCCTTTTCACACATTACATCTTTTATGTAGTTTATATTGTACATTATACAATTTGAGTTTGAAAATGTGGTCATTAAGTATAATGCATGTAATTCTCATCTTCTGCTGAAGTGCACCAGCATTTGTGTTTTCTCTTCAGTCTCCCCCTCTGGAGTCGATCGCAAAGACACTGTTGTCAGAACTGAAGCCATGGAAGATATTCCCGGGATATTGTGAGTTATATCAGAAACATACAGATATTACTTTTCAACCCCAGTACTACTAATTATGAACTGAACTTTACTGTGACTGCTTACTCTCCGAGGCCAGCTGAATTTTCACAAGTTCATTTCAACTGTTTGCCTAAAACTTAAGCATTCACCAATCTCTACTTCAACTGCTTGAAGTTTTTGTGACATGGTTACATCCACTTATCCTGGAATTGAAAAGCATCACCTCACACTAATATCTCTTCGACATGAGCGAATCAGATCTTTTAGAAACTTTGGAGAATCCCTCTACAAACTTGCAAAGACTAATAAAGTTTGCAGTTGATGTCAAATCTAAGTCGACGACTCTCTCATAAAGGAAATTTTACTGGGTATTGGCGATTCCCTCTTTTGATATAACTTGGCTGAAAGTGCCCAAAAATCATATTAGATAGGGATAGGTTGAGGTAATATTGCTCAGTCCAGCTTCTTCAAATAGTCATCAAATATTTTGAATTGATATTGTCCAGGCATGCAAAAAAATATTCAAAACGTTGTTGAGCAAACATTCCTGCTTGAGCAAACATTTCTGCATCAATCATTGGAACATTGCTGGCACATTGAATACACCAAATGGCATCTGCCTGTACTTGTAAAACCCAAGACTATAGCAATTGTAATCTGGTAGCTATATTTGGTATCCATTGCCATCTGATTGTATCAAGTGTCAAAATAGAGTGTGCCCCATTTATACTCAAGGGTTTGCAGTCGCAGCAGGTCTTACTATATTCAAGGAGGGGTGGAATTCCATACACAGATGCAGATCTACATTTTGCTTGTGCACTCTCACGATGGGAAAACTTATGGCCTCTGACCATCTACAATGTCCTTCTTTATCAAGTCAGTGGAATATGCCAAAAGAGTTGGGTAACACAGATATCATCCATTGAAATACAGTGATTCCCTATGTTGGCATGACCCAAGTCGACATCCTCCTGAGCAAAACCCATTTATGTTTCTGAAGATCTCTCAACAACCATTGATTCACTTGAAAATCTTATGCATACTTTGACGTTTCAAACTAAAATAAATCGTGGTTTCTTTACAGACTACCTTCAGGAACTTCGAGATGGGCTCAACAAGCTGATGAAACAAAAGTGAGTAACACAGATAAGTGTGCATAAATTTTTTCTCGTGTAGAATAGGATTTTTTAAGCATGTCAGTAATATTAATATATTGATTTTGAAGAGGCAACAGAATCTGTAGGAACCAGTCTCCCTTGAGGAGCTTTTCCCAAGGCTGCTTTGATTGGAACTGCTTATAAGTTTGGACCGTCTTCAGGATTTCCACAGAAATATCTGTACAAATTTTGTTTAACCATATGTATTTCAGTGCTCCAGGCCACAAGGATGCCACCCCAGTCCGACATACACCTGGATCTGTCAATTCTGAAACGGTCAAGAGATCACTTCTGAAGAGTTTGCTGGATGCTACAGATACTCCAGGTTATCATTTTAATGTATATTTATATATAATGACAACTGATAAAGCAGAAGCCTTCAACCCCTGATAGTTTGTCTTCTGTAGCAATAAATATACAACATAACAATTATCATGTATATCTTTATGAAGCTTCATGTCGTGAGGAATTCACTTATGTAATTTAGGTAACTGTTGCTACTAACGTTTAGAAAATATTCAATATTAAAAAAAATAAAATGAATAGCCTCCATTTTTCAATTGAAATCTCATGAAAACTGTTCAACATATTTCAAATTTGATGGTATACGTTGATCAAAGAGAACTATAACTGCTAAACGACTCCTCAGTTTTTTTAATTTCTGCCTAGTTATATTTTTATAGCATTTTAACTAAAATGATTTAACAAAAAATCGATTATCTTACAACTTCCTACATTAAAAGTTGAATAATGCAAAAACTAAGCCGAAATTATGAAAACTGAGATGCCTTTGACTAGATCACAATGTAATAACACGCATGCCAAATTTTACAAACGTAGCATGAATACTTTTCAAGAAATACGAGTTGAAAACTTTAATTCTGACAAAAAAAAAGAAATGCTAGAAATCGGTCAAAAACTGTCAGGCTATACATTTTCAAACATTTAAAGGAATAATTCTAATATGTCTAATGAATTCTGTTACGAAATACATTTTGCAACCTGCCATACACGAGTAGTGTGACTAACATCACAGGACCCACGAAGTAGGGTGATGGAGATGACTTCGAGGTCCAAGCATAATGTTATAGGTCATTTAGATGACTTGGGGATACAAGCGTAATGCTATAGGTCACTTAAGTAGGTCAAATTTTCCTCAAAAGTAGCTCAGCTCAGAACTTGCTGTAACAGTCCCCTAATGAACGTTCATGCCAAAAATCAAGTTCTAATGTCAACAGTTCTCCTTATTTTGCCGACAATTCGGATGGACAGATGGACTCACTCATTACCGGACAATTTGCAAATGAGAGCCTACTTATTCCAGATTTTTTTTTGTACGTAAAGTATTCATTATTGTGGTTCAAATTCGATTTAAACTTGAGAACTTGCTAAAACTTGTTCAGCTGAAAACTTTCCACATCTGAGCTCATCGCGGCACAGTGGGTGTATGAGCAAAGTCCAGACTGCTCTTCTGTTCATCAATATGTCAGACAATTACGCTGGTCAGCACAATGCACACTCGTGCAGTCATTAACGCCACACAATACACAGTTGCAGGAAAGGTTAATCTGTTGCCAGCAGGGTACCTGACCACCTAACATAATCTGATATAATTCACAAATTTTAGGAATTAAATTTTCAAACACAAAAATAGAACCACTTATTATTCAAATTTTGATTTCCTTTTTTCACCAAATATTAGACCCAATACTGAATATTCAAATAATGAAATAACAAAAGAAAAGACAAATTTTTACCCTCAGGGGGTTTATGTATCCTTAATATCATCCTACAAAAAATATGTTCAATGAATTTGAATTTTATTCCTAGAAAAGAGCAGAAATAGCCATAAAGCAAAATATTTATCGTCTGATAATTTGATTCATCACCAGTCTGAGTTACATGCCCTTTCTTTTAATCTTTCAGTTAAGAAAGTTGTAGAAACAGGCCCGAAGACCCCTGTAGCTATGGAAACTGATACACATCAGCAAGTTCCAGATCCGAACCTTCAACCCATGCAAACTGCACCACTGGACATGCCCACTATTATTGACCTGACTGATGTCAACATATTTGCCGATGCTAAATCTCTCTTATCTCACAATGATACAATAATAGCTTCTAAATCACTTCATCATGATCAAACTTTAGAAGCTGCCCGATATTGTGGACCAAGAGAAACAGTGAGGTGCGAGATATCTGGTGACCCGTGTAGGAACAGTGTAGAGGGAGATGTGAATGACAGGCATAGTCAATCATCCCAGTCATCGGGTTACTACAGCCATCATACTACATCCTCGGTACGACACCCAGATCCTCGACTATATTCACATCTTACAGCTGCCACCGCTGCATGTGGCGCACCGAGAGTTTGCTCAAACAATAGTCAGCTGGTAAGAAGCTCAATGGTAATTTCTGGTGTATGCATTTTTAAACCTCGCCCGACCCAATACCCTCATATATTTTGACAACTTTCATCATCTCACCATCCCATGGGCCATGAATGCATGATATTAACATCTGTATTTGTAGCCCAAATCGTAAACCTGTTTCAATTAGGCCATTCAATCTCCGTCAGGAAGATGATACAACGTAGAAAACGGAAGTTTAAAACTAAAAGTTAGCTCCCCTAGCGGAGAGTTGTCCGCCCCTAGGAGAGCTCTCCCACCTCATTCCAGCAGGATTACTATATAGGCTCTGTCCAAGCCATACTCGTCCTCTATTCTCTGTTGTACCTCGACCAGTACACATCAGGAAGGAAGTGTTTATACAACCTGGGTTGTTGTTGTAACGACCCGCAGTATCCTTATCGGTTTTGAATTGTTATTTCTTGTCGGAAATTCTTTCATTATTGTCGGAAATTCTTTCATTAGTTATGTCTGAGATTCCGATATCTAATGCATGTAATTCGTGTGTGAAATGGTGGTCCAGTTTGGACGCCCACACGGTTTGGTTTTCTTGTAAAGAGTTGTGTTATCGGCGAAGTTCGCCGAGTGTATATTAGAGACCCGTTGGCGTGGGGAAATTTCGCCCAGGCTAGACGGGCTTACCTTTGCAGGCGTCTGGCGACCCGTTCCTTTCGGAAGTCGAC
>JAVTVY010048623.1:0-23167 GCA_036873755.1 Hanleya hanleyi
AGGCTCTTCTGAGCTGTGGGTATAGGCGGGCTCTCCGTGATCGCATCACCAGTGTCATTCTTCTCCCCGGGTTCATCTTCAGTGGATCTGTCCCTCCTGGGTGCCTCTTTAGTGGAAAGTTGTCCCTCATGCCGTGGTGACGGACCATGAATCAAACGCTCATGCCGTTTTAACTGACTGGGTCGTCTGAAGAGTTGACCACATTCTTCGCATGGACGCTTGGGTGGCCCATGAATTGAACGTTCATGGCGCTGTAAATGATCTGGGCGCTGAAACGACAGTGTAGGCCTACATATCGTACAGCTATACCGGGCGGTTCCATCGTGCTTGGTAGCCTCATGGCGGCGCAAGTCGTGCCGGCGAGTGAATGATTTCGAGCACGTAGTACAAGTGAACATCTTGGTGGTTGACAGAGTGTCTGATGAAACGGTCAGGCCGTTTCCTTTTTATAGCAAGCTAGCTGTTGATCTATTTTTAGCACAATCAGTTCAACTTGGACGTCAGCGACAAGAACCCGGATGTAGGCGTGTGTGTATGTGTGTGCTTGCGAGTGTGTTTCTTGGATCGGAGCTCTTGGAGCTCAAAGCCTGTGGAGCTCAGAGCTCGGAAGTGACATTTGCATATGACCTCTGTGAGGTCACTTCCGCTTCCGTTCACGTGACCGGAGCTGACCTTTGACCCCGGCGCGCGCACTGCCGGTGATGGCGCGTGCGCGCGCGCTGCGGCCGGAGAACCCACGCGCGCGCGCTGCGGCCGGGGCGTGGGCGGGAAAACACCCCGGCGGTTGAACATCCGGACGTCTAAGGAAACATTAGAAACTCTTCAGTGCTCGGGATGTTACCCATCAATACTCAGAAACCCAACATAGGTGTTAAGACCATGATATAACCTGCTCGGAGCATGGTTAGTACGAATGTTTCGGTGGTGTTGTTCAATAAAAAACTTCATGAAAACCCAAGTGAAGTTCGAATATTTATTAATGTGAACAAGTGAACAAGAATGTATGTACAAGTATATAAGAACGTTGCAAACAAGAATTGAGGTGAACGTATGTATAGAGAGAAAGAAATCACAGTGGAGTATATAACAGTTAGACCGAGTCATCGAACTGACGTATATCGAGTACATATTCAAAAGAATGACAAACAAGTTCATGGTGTAATGTATATAGAGAGTAATTTAGAGTCCAAATATGTATGTCCATTAGAATTCACAAGTCCGGGTATAAGATAATATATGTTCACAAGTCCGAGTAAGTGGTACTGATGCCATCGGCCAGGACTTTCCGTTTCGGGTAAAAGAAAGTAAAGGCGTCTCGTTGCTGGATGTACGTCCGCATCTGGTGGTCCACCACGCGAAATCCTCGGTTAGTTCCACTCGCACTGGCCTGGCTTTGCAGCACGTTCAGGTACAAGGCTTTGTCGATGTTGGGATCGCGCCGGTTCACCCCTTTGCAGCTAAACTTATTTTCGTCTCCCCCGTAACAGTAATACGTCTTGGAGGAGAGAGCAATCATAGCATCCCCACTGCACTCCAGCTTGAAGAGGCCCGGCGTACGCTTATCGTACTGGTAATGGTCACGTCGAGGTAACCACTGGTCCCGTTCCGCTTCATACTGTCCACGTAACTCAGGTTTCACCAGGGACTCCCAATCCGCATTAGAGACGGCCATGTAGGCCGAGTCCGTATCCATCTCCATGAGTTGCCAGTCTGATGGATTAAAATACACACCCATGAAATCATAGAGAAACTGCAGCATCCTGAGCTTGGCCACCTGGTATACCATACATCCAATCTGCAGGGGTAGGTTGTAACGGATAGTCTTCTTGGCTGAACTGACTTCATACGTGTCGTCATCGATGACCTCCACGGATCGAAACAGAGGAGAATTCACTTTTTTGCGGGCTTGGGAAGTAGTACAAATGTTCACGTTCACGTGCTTATCCTGGTTCGTGACCGTTTTTCCATAATACCCATTGCCCGTCAACTTCCACGATTCACCGATGATGGCCTTACTCGGGTCTTGGTCACCTTGACGACGGGCAGACGTCACGATGTCGGCATTCTCCGCAAAACAGGCGTTGGGTACGTACTGTATCACTTGGTATATTTTGGTAATTTCCAAACCGTGGCTCATGTACCACTGCAGTAGCGGAGTGCCCAGCAAGATTTTCTCTGCCCACATACTGCCAATCAACATCCGTCGAGGTCGAGGCAAACACTCGTGTTGCTCCGCATAGGCCCCCATGGTGTCTCCAATATCATCCCGACCCACCAGCGTGTTCTTAAAGATGGGAGGGCACTGGGCGAAGAGGGGCTTGAGAGTGTCGGGAACATGCAAATCACATTCGACAAAGCCGTAGAGGTCCCCCGAACGAATGGCGTCGAACATCTGTGGCAGACTCAGGAGTGGCCGACGACTCAACGGGTACTCGCGCTCTTTTAGGAAACGCCGTAAATGAGGTAGGGCCTGGCACATGGTGTGAAATTCACACTCCCACATTTCGATGAGATGGTATCCTCTCTCTTTCACATAATCGCTGTTCTCCACCACTTCTTCCCGTAATTCTTCCGGTGTTTTTCCACGTCGTTCGTTGAAACGTCCAGCGCTGAAATGGCATTCGTGGCCGTGCCAATAGCAACCGTAAAATTGAAATACGGTCGGTGTCCTACCCACCAGGGCAAACCCATCGACGGGGAGTCGACGATCTCTTATCCGCTTCTCTGTGGCGTTGGTCTGGTGTCGTATATAAATTCCCCGTCGATAGGCTTCCCAATCCAACCACTGATCAGCCAGATGCTTGTAGGGAGTGCGTTGCGGTGTAAAATGCCGACCTTCCGCCAACCAACGTGTATAATGGCCACTGGGCATAGGTTGGGCCAGAGACCACAGGTACAAGGCATTCGCATCGAAACCGATGATCTTAGCACAGGGTTTTCCACTGGGGAGAGTAGTGACGTCCTTCTCGTGATAACGGTGAAAAATAAGACTCGGTCCGCCCACAATGTTCTGCTTTAGACAATCATGCATGTCCGCATCTTTTTGCTGTATCAGCGAGAAGTACGTAGGACACTCTTGAAAAAGATGGCGAAGCGCCAGACCCGGTAAACTCAAGCACTCCTTGAAGATGTCGACGTGCATCTCGCGACGAAAGAGTTGAACCATTTTCTCGGCCGCTTCCAGGAAAGGAACCACATCTAAGTTGTTATACCATATCAGGAAATCTCGCAAGGTGTGCATATGTTGGTCGTTCCATACCTGCTGTAGTTCCCGGTACGTGTCTTCCAGACATTCCACTTGCTTCAAATCGTCAAAGAAGGCATCCCGGGGTGGCAACTGTGTTTCCTCCAAACAATCGAGCGTCGATATATACGTGTAAGGGAACCTCCCTTTGGTTTGTGCACAGTCATACGCCTTCACCCACTGATCATAGCTATAATTGGAGCTAAGTAGTTCCGTACATCCAGGAAATGAAGTGATGTGGTAGTGAGGGCCATATGATTATTGATCTTCTTGATGACGGACTTGATGGTATTCGCCTGGGCCAAGTAGGGGTAGAGAAATTCCTTCACCATGTTCAAGTCATATCGCCCCGAGTTGAAACCCAGCACCGGTAACTGGCCTAGGTATTGTAGGAAGCGCACTTTCAATTTCTCCGCATACGGTTTCGGTAAAGGCACATCATGCGACTGCATGGGCTCCGGCTGCGGCTCCGGCTCCGACTCGGACTCTTCATCGTCACTAAACGCTACACCCGGTATAGGAATCCGATCGTCCAGCTGGTCCAGTATGTCCTGGAACAATTCCGTACTGGCCGCACTGACTTCCTCTAAATACGCCATCATGCGGGTGATCAACTCATGGGAATCCCCGGTAGACACGAAACAGACCGGTGCAGCGTCATAGCCAGGTACGTTGCTGGAAATGCTGACACTCAGGGGAATATGGCGCTGCGTCCACTGCGTTTTCGCTGAAAACATGTCCATGGGCTCCAATAGGGCCTCAAAATCGTAACACGCCCGGTAGGGAAAATAACGGTCCGCCTCCGGTATGATCAGACCCTCATCGGCCAGTTCCTCGAAAATAGTAGGCGTATTATGATACACACCACCAGGAAATTTTCGCTTCACACTGTTGTCACAAATCTTCTCGTGTCGATGTAAGTTGGTGGAACGGTCAAACACCCGATGGCATTGGGCACAACTGTAAGACTGGGCGTACTGGCTCATATTGTGGATCAGCGAAAAATGACTCACGCCATTGTAGTCGAAGACATTGACTTTCATCGTAGAAGCGTACCGTTCTGTTGAACGACGAACCAATTCAGCCACAAATGTATCCTCCTCGCATCGTAATCGGTATACAAAGATATTGATGTTGAACAGTTTCCACATCATCCAAATTCTTGAAAGGGACTCCACGGAAGTGCCGCTCATCCAAGTCTTGCTGCTCTAAGTACTGTTCCCAATAGCCATTGGCCACTCTGTCACAACCCTGGGATCACACTCGTCCAGATGCACGGCCAAACACCGAAACAGACATTTCCGGTCTTTGTAGGGTGCGTGTTGCCCTACGTTAATGCATACATGCCTTTTCGACGAAGCAGCCAAGGGGGTAGTAGTACAGGAGCACCGATAGGATGATCTCTCATTTTTGTGACGAAAAATGTGACGTTGGTCACCATTTCCACAAGCCATTGGGTATTGGGGCGTTGCAATCGGGCCCATTCCAATGGGTCCAACGTAGTCAATTGGTCGATGAGTGGCTCCAGGGAAATCGCATCCGTCACCGTGAATGGCTGGTCAAACACATAGGTATTATTGCTGGGATAATAATACCGCACCTGATCCGTGTCCTTGTGCCGTAAAATGTACCCGAATGTGATATTCAACTTGAACGCTGTGACCTGGTCTGTGAAAATGTTCTCCGCATAAGTAGACAATGTTCTGTGAAAAAGTTATAAGTAGACAAATACGTAAGGTCCTGCAGTCGAAAGTTATACAAGTCCAATAGACGACGGTCACGGTGAAAACAATGGCGTATGGTAGCCCAGTGTCGTTGATAAATGTCCCTCACACGCTCGTCTTCAGGCAAGACTTCAACCGGAGGTGCTGCTGGGTCCCAGGGAAAATCTTCTCCACGTCTCATGCTTTCTCTCCTCCTCTCGTCAGAACAAGCTGGTAGGCAAACAGGCTGGCAGGCTGGCTAGAGGTCAGGCAGGCAGGCAGGCAGGCAGGCAGGCAGGCTGGTCAGGTAAGTCAGAGTGCTCCGTAAGGTAGTGCAATGAATACACCCAACCACTAAAAATCACCCCCTTTTATACGTTTTTCTACAACATGGCCGACTAAAATGCCGCCATTTTCCAACATGGCCGACTAAAATGCCGCCATGTTCCAACATGGCCGACTAAAATGCCGCCATGTTCCAACATGGCCGACTAAAATGCCGCCATGTTCCAACATGTTCCAACATGGCCGACTAAAATGCCGCCATGTTCCAACATGGCCGACTAAAATGCCGCCATGTTCCAACATGGCCGACTAAAATGCCGCCATGTTCCAACATGGCCGACTAAAATGCCGCCATGTTCCAACATGGCGGACTAGGCCGCCATTAGCCGCCATTGTGGGGGAAAACCCCAGTACATCAACACACACCAACAAGTCTAGACATGTACCAAAGGCCACGCCTCTTTCAACCCAACCGGAAGTGACGTCATAGTTACATCCGGGTGAAATGAGGGGATAAATACTCTTTATATACTACTAACGAATGTATTATGTAGAGGTTAACTCGTCTGCACAAAGTCGAGACTGCTATCGGACACAACAAACTATTTATGCGTAGTACTGGCAGCCCGAAAGAGGGGTAGGTATGACCAGACAAGTTGATATGGAAAGGAGAAAGACCTCGTAACTGTACATTCGTGAAAAAGAATCGACGAGGCGCGAAGCGCCGAGTCGATTCTTTTTCACGAATGTACAGTTACGAGGTCTTTCTCCGACTTAAACGTTAGTCCAACGATAATGTATTTACTTCTTCGTCTTACACGAAGAATGAAATGAGCTCTGTCAAACCGAACAAATTGCCATGATATAGGCCCAGGTAATTACATGTGTGGAACCATTCGAACAATAACTGCAAAGGGCCAAGTACGCACACTGTACCAGATTGACGGCGTCCTACATGATGGACAGTCCATCACGTGGGAAGGAATTTACGCATACGCCTACCTGGGCTGCTGTTTATCTATTCAACACAGGAAAATCGTTCCCCGATGTCGTAGGCGATAAATAACTTACACAATGGCCGTATTATGTAACACATCATGGTTGTTTCAGGGCAAACAACACATTTGCACACGAAACAAAACTTCCACAACCCGTTTGACTGGTCCGTAACTTTCACGTTATCGTTACAAAGATTTGTAACAAAAAAATATATGTAATTGATATATACGTGTCACAATCTATATTACGTGAAACGCATATGAAGCAAAACATGCAGACATACAAATTACATATCCATATGTCCATACGCATGATCTCATACCAGGCCCATAATTAACGGAATGTCTGACAGGAATTCACGTTTACCGGTACACATTTCACTTGTACTCACACATATACGTGCGGCAGAAAATTAATGCGTTACGATATACAGACGCGTCATATTTTGACTGCTTAGTCTGCAATCAACGCACGGCAGGCGACAACCAAAGATTAGACCTATATTTGAGGCAGTCGGTGTTTTAAAGTATGTATATGAGAAGGCAGAAAGTGTAACACTCACAAAAAGAAATCGTGACCGAAATCAGAGAAACTACAGTCATAGAACGCTTATCGGACTGCTATTCGGAGTTAAAGGTTTATGCCATTCCTACATGTATATGCAATTTGCACATTTATTACATTGTAGTCGGCATGGTATCTTTCTGGGTTGTGTTTTCTTCGCTCGTCTACTGTTTTTTTAAAGAACATTACTTAATTTCACCTGTTAGTTCCGGCTGAATTGACTAAGTCCAATTCGCTTGTTGCAGTGCTGTTTGTCAATTTCAGGAGACCGACATCGAGTAGTCTATTGCCCCATTCGTGTCTTCTTACATGCTTTAACTGACGGACGCGTTTCTTTCCAGAGAAAGAATGTACACTTGCTGTACATTCGTGAAAAAGAATGTACACTTGCTGTACATTCGTGAAAAATAATGTACACTTTTAAAAATAGAATGACGTCACAACTAGCGTTTAATAAGATTGAACGGTTGGAGAGCACAAAGTACTCATGAGGTTGAAGATTCTGCTTGTGATACCTCTAAAAATTCATCTGTATTGGCTTTCTACAAAAGGTAAACGTGTAAACGCTTTATAGGTGAAACTTGTAGTATATTCCCAACCTCAGCCTGTCCTGATGGACATAGGACTGGAAAGGCTCAATTTATCTGTTATACTGCTACTATTTTCAAAGAAAGCATATGACCCCCGTTTTTATTACATATCCAACAAGATCTATAGGTGTTTAGTATTATATAGCAAAAGGGAGAAATTTGCCTTGAGGAAGTTTGATTTAATGAGCTTCAAGCAAGAAAAAAGTCAAGTTTATGTGTTCAGGGGTGTGGTTATTCCATGATACACATACCATACATATGGCTACCATATTAAAGTGATCGTAAACCCTCAAGTAAAGTTTCCATCGAATGAAATACCATTGGAAACTATATTTATTGTAATTTTGTACGATTTTATTACACAGAGGTAACTGCAAATAAAGCATTGTATTCTATGGTGGTCTGTTGCAATCATATTTAGGTCCAGTGACGTCACACTGCCTTAATACATATATTTCAAACTTTGTATGCACTTTCCAATGCTTGATACAAGCTTAAGGTGTGTATACCTTGAGTTTCAACACAGACTCACTGTTTCAATGTGCATGTTTCACCAAAATCTGGGAGATGGTAACTCATAAGTGTCCAGTCAATTTGAATATTGCATTTAATTTCCCAGATTTTGGTGAAACATGCACATTGGAACAGTGAGTTTGTTGAAACTCAAAGTATACACACCTTAAGCTTGAATCAAGCATTGGAAAGTGCATACACAGTTTGAAATATATGTATTAAGGCAGTGTGACGTCACTGGACCTAAATATGATCGCAACAGACTACCATAGAATACCATGCTTTATTTGCAGCTTACTCTGTGAGTAGTATACAAAGGGCATTTCGAGTCTTATTGACCTCAAAAATTTGCATATTGTGGCGGTCACGTGCCGGAGGTCAAAGGTCAATGAGTGCACTTGAGCATGTACTGACCTTTATCATATCTCAGAGAAGATTGTAGACTTTTGATTGGCTGACAGACCGCATGTATGCTACCGTATTTTCCATCTAATGATCGAATATATCTTGTATAACCCCGTCGTCAAGGGTAACGGCCAGGTGTTCTGCAACGGCCAGGTGTTCGTCGCCGGCGAGGTGCCCAGGTGACGGGAATGAAATCCACATCCTATATATATCGTGCACAGAAAATGTTACATATAGAAGGTAGGCTACCAGCTCGCTCTGCCACAATGACGCTGTCAGACAAACGCTGGTACTAAAGATCGCAGATGGTTCATTAAACCTATACAGAGAAACAACCAATCTTCCAAGGAAAGGCTCTGAGATATGATAAATACGTTACACGTCTCCCTTCCGGGGTAATACGGGATGAGATTTGGTTTCTCTCGCCGTATTTTTCCTCGGCTGCGCCTCGCAAAAATACGGCGAGAGAAACCAAATCTCATCCCGTATTACCCCGGAAGGTCGACATATAACTAATAGTATCCTCTCATCCCGTCAATCATCTGACCTTGGATCATGTTTAGACATGTTAGGGGATTCTTCCGCGGTGAGGCGGTTTGGCGGTGATGCGGTCTGCCTCCGCGGACAGAAAGTAATCCCAAATACGTGGGTTTTCGTGAGAATGTTCGGCAATCTTCAGGGGCGGGAGGGGTCCGTAATGGACTGATTGGATCGAGTGAGGTGTCAAAGTGAAGCGCTCCTCCAGGACCATATGGAATGCATGTACTGACTTGTATCTGGGGTTTTTTCATCATGCGGCGGTTACGTGATCAGGAATGCATGTACTGACTTGTATGCCGTCCATTCATTTGAGGGTCCCTACGGAAGGATTTTGCAAGTCATGGTTGGGTGTATGTAAAATGTGGATTTGTCTCGAAAATATAAAAAGCGGAACACACGGACTTCACCTCTACAATAGAGGAAAACCTCTATCAACCCTATCCCAAAGGGCTAATATCGGTCCCCGGGCTTATCGGGGTCTGCCTATCAAGTCATGGATGGGTGCATGTAAAATCAGGATTTTTCCCGAAAACATAAAAAGCGAAACACGGACTTTACCCTTAAAATAGGGGAAAACCCCTATCAACCCTATCCCAAAGGGCGAATATCGGTCCCCGAGCTTATCGGGACCTGTCTATCAAGCCAATCGGGTGGGTGCATGTAAAATGAGGATTTGTCCCAAAAATATAAAAAGCGGAACACGGACTTTACCCCTACAATAGAGGAAAACCCCTATCAACCCTATCCCAAAGGGCGAATATCGGTCCCCCGGGCTGATCGGGGCTTGGGTGCAGGGTGGGTGTATGTAAATTTAGCATTTGTCCCGAAAATATAGAAAGCGGAACACGGACTTTACCCCTACAATAAGGGAAAACTAGTATCAGCCCTATCCCAAAGGGCTAATATCGGTCCCTGGCTTGTCGGGGCCTGCTGAGAGAGGTAGGGTGGGGGAGTGGGTGCATGTAAATTGAGGATTTGTCCCGAAAATATAAAAAGCGGAACAGGGACTTTACCCCTACAATAGGGGAAAACTCCAACCTTGTCCAAAAGGGCTAATATCGGTCCCTGGCTTATCGGGGCCTGCTGAGAGAGGTAGGGTGGGGGAGTGGGTGCATGTAAATTGAGGATTTGTCCCGAAAATATAAAAAGCGGAAGACGGACTTTACCCCTACAATAGGGGAAAACTCCTATCAACCTTGTCCAAAAGGGCTAATATCGGTCCCTGGCTTATCGGGGCCTGCTGAGAGAGGTAGGGTGGGGGAGTGGGTGTATGTAAATTTAGGATTTGTCCCGAAAATATCAAAAGCGGAACACGGACTTTACCCCTACAATAGGGGAAAACTCCTATCAACCTTGTCCCAAAGGGCTAATATCGGTCCCTGGCTTATCGGGGCCTGCTGAGAGAGGTAGGGTGGGGATTAGGAGTAGTATAGAAAGCAACAGTTTTGGGGCCCCGAGCTCCGAGCTCCCGCCTGCCTCATCCCCGAGCTCCGAGCTCCGAGCTCCCGACTACGCCATCCCCGAGCTCCGAGCTTCCGTCGTTACGCCTTAACGCCCGTCGTTACGGCTTAACGCCCTAGCATAACGCCTTGACGCCATGATATACACAGATGAAAGAAAAACAACAACATCAAGGATGAGAGATGAGAGAACAACAACAACAACATGTTTTTTTCTTTTCATATGGTTTATTCTCCCCTCCAGTACATCATACCCACGCTGGGGGAGCCGCGTTGGATATGTTTACAATTCAAGAAGAGTCTTGTCCAATCAGAGGCCGCCATTTGGCGCTGTATCAGTCATATTCGTTCTTGCCCGTTACTGCGTTAGATGTATTCTCGGCTGCTCTTGTCCAATCAGAAGTCGCCGTTTCAGAACCTTTCATCTCTGCTCGGTGTGACCTAATCATCGTCTGGCAGGCCTGGATATTGTTCGGGCAGCATGTCCTGAAAGAGTTGTTTGCACATCCTGCTCGCATTTTCCAGGCCTCAGTGGGTGGTAGCCCCATATCCTCTTTCAAGTGACGCTTGGTCTTCATGATGGACCTGTGCGTGGGGTCGCCTTTCATTTCAAGCGGTAGTAAGGTATACTGTTCATAGATCGCCAAGGCTGTTTTCCTGATGCAGGGGCGCATTTGGGTGTACGCCTGCTGTAAGTTATTCTGTCCGGCGTCCTCGATCGCTGCAGCCGCACCCTGGTGTACCCTACGTACGGGCTATAGGGTACACCAGAGTGCGGGTGCACCAGGTATGTGTGTGTGTGTGCGCGCCTGCGTACGATGACGTCACTTCCGATCAGCGCAGGGTCAAAAGTCACTTCCGGTCACGTGGTCAAAGGTCACTTCCGGTCACGTGACCGAAAGTGCACTCAGAGTTCAAAGGTTAATCGGCCTCCAACACCCCTTTATCGCTCGTTAAGGCGCTGAGATGGGCGTTAAGACGTAAAGATTGGGCGTTAAGGCATTGAGACGGGCGTTAAGGCGTAACGACGGGTGTTGACGGGCGTTGAGACGGGTGTTAAGGCGTAACGCCGGGCGTTGACGGGCGTCACTGCATTTCGATGTATTGGTGGCAATTCCATGAAATTCAGGGCTTCTGAGCTAGTTCACCAGGGCGTTGAAGCGTTAAGCGTTGACGGAAGTTAGTGTCTATAAAAGCAAGTGTATTGCCAAAACACGCACAGTCGACGTTCAACCGTCAATATGGAATAGGTCTTTGGATTATGGGCGCGGATATTCTCTAATGGACGACGGCTGAATTATGAATGACGGACTAGACGCTTGTAATTATACTTGCTCTGAGTGCCAACGCACGTTCACCAGACGTTACGATATGATGCGACACGAGAAAAATATACATGTGATTGAAGACTCCGAGGCACAAGAAGCCGATACAGAAATTGATGAGAGTCTATCTACTGATAAGGAGAGCTTGACCTCAGATAGTCAGCCTACATCCCAGGAAAGTGAGATTGCTGAGAGTCTATATATTGATACGGAGAGCTTGACCTCAGATAGTCAGCCTACATACCAGGAAAATGAGGCAGAACCTTCCTTCTGGGATCGTATTGTGACAGCAGCTATCAATACTCATGCTGCAGCGATCGAGGACGCCGGACAGGATAACTTACAACAGGATAACTCCAATGTACGAGTTGTCACAGCGAAACAGCTCACCAATTACCAGTATACGAGTTGTCAGAGCATTTCCATCATAGCTCTCTAGATTTGTATCTAATACCGCTTATGCCGGTGCTAGGGGCCGTGTGGTCATATCATCCATGTTGCCACATGAACAGGTACAATAAAAGCGTACCTGAGATACAACACATATCACGAATCGTTAGATTCTTGGTATGTGCTTTAGAATAGGTTATCCAGAAGACTATTCTGTGAAGTCATGTGACGCAGTCAGTATGTCGGCACCTCTTCCCACTTCCCTTATATGTGTTGTAATTGTAATACACCCAAATGCGCCCCTGCATCAGGAAAACAGCCATGGCGATCTATGAACAGTATACATTACTACCGCTTGAAATGAAAGGCGACCCCACGCACAGATCCATCATGAAGACCAAGCGTCACTTGGAAGAGGACATGGTGCTACCACCCACTGAGGCCCTGGAAAATGCGATCAGGATGCGCAAACAACTCTTTCAGGACATGCTGCTCGAACAATATCCAGGCCTGCCCGACGACGATTAGGTCACACCGAGCAAAGATGAAAGTTTCTGAAACGGCGACTTCTGATTGGACAAGAACAACCGAGAATACATCTAACACAGTAACGGGCAAGAACGAATTTGACTGATACAGCGCCAAATGGCGGCCTCTGATTGGACAAGAGTCTTCGTGAATTGTAAACATACCCAACGC
This sequence comes from Hanleya hanleyi, assembly GCA_036873755.1. Taxonomy (NCBI): domain Eukaryota; kingdom Metazoa; phylum Mollusca; class Polyplacophora; order Lepidopleurida; family Hanleyidae; genus Hanleya; species Hanleya hanleyi. The sequence goes on from JAVTVY010048623.1 coordinate 12,718, forward strand.
GGCTCCCCCAGCGTGGGTATGATGTACTGGAGGGGAGAATAAACCATATGAAAAAAACACATGTTGTTGTTGTTGTTCTCTCATCTCTCATCCTTGATGTTGTTGTTTTTCTTTCATCTGTGTATACATGGCGTCAAGGCGTTATGCTAGGGCGTTAAGGCGTAACGACGGGCGTTATGAGTAACGACGGAAGCTCGGAGCTCGGGGATGAGGCAGGCAGGAGCTCGGAGCTCGGGGCCCCAAAACTGTTGCTTTCTATACTACTCCTAATTCCCACCCTACCTCTCTCAGCAGGCCCCGGTAAGCCAGGGACCGATATTAGCCCTTTGGGACAAGGTTGATATGAGTTTTCCCCAATTGTAGGAGTGAATTCCGTGTTCCGCTTTTTTACATTTTCGGGACAAATCCTAAATTTACATACACCCACTCCCCCACCCTACCTCTCTCAGCAGGCCCCGATAAGCCAGGGATCGATATTAGCCCTTTTGGACAAGGTTGATAGGAGTTTTCCCCTATTGTAGGGTAAAGTCCGTGTTCCGCTTTTTATATTTTCGGGACAAATCCTCAATTTATATGCACCCACTCCCCATCCTACCTCTGTCGGTAGGCTCCGATAAGCCCCACTAGACGTGGTTGATAGGAGTTTTCCCCTATTGTAGGGGTAAAGTCCGTGTTCCGCTTTTTATATTTTCGGGACAAATCCTAAATTTACATACATCCACTCCCCCACCCTACCTCTCTCAGCAGGCCCCGATAAGCCAGGGACCGATATTAGCCCTTTGGGATAGGGCTGATAGGAGTTTTCCCTTATTGTAGGGGTAAAGTCCGTGTTCCGCTTTTTATATTTTCGGGACAAATCCTAAATTTACATACACCCACCCTGCACCCAGGCCCCGATCAGCCCGGGGGACCGATATTCGCCCTTTGGGATAGGGTTGATAGGAGTTTTCCTCTATTGTAGGGGTAAAGTCAGTGTTCCGCTTTTTATATTTTCGGAACAAATCCTCATTTTACATGCACCCACCCGATTGACTTGATAGGCAGGCCCCGATAAGCCCGGGGACCGATATTCGCCCTTTGGGATAGGGTTGATAGGGGTTTCCCCCTATTTTAGGGGTAAAGTCCGTGTTCCGCTTTTTATGTTTTCGGGAAAAATCCGGATTTTACATGCACCCATCCATGACTTGATAGGCAGACCCCGATAAGCCCGGGGACCGACATTCGCCCTTTGGGATAGGGTTGATAGGGGTTTTCCTCTATTGTACGGGTAAAGTCCGTGTTCCGCTTTTTATATTTTCGAGACAAATCCTCATTTTACATGCACCCACCCGATTGACTTGATAGGTAGACCCCGATAAGCCCGGGGACCGATATTAGCCCTTTGGGATAGGGTTGATAGGGGTTTTCCTCTATTGTAGGGGTAAAGTCCGTGTTCCGCTTTTTATATTTTCGAGACAAATCCTCATTTTACATACACCCACCCATGACTTGCAAAATCCTTCCGTAGGGACCCCAAGTCCCCGACTCAAATGAATGGACGGCATACAAGTCAGTACATGTATTCCTGATCACATGACCGTCGCATGATGGAAAAAGCCCAGATACAAGTCAGTACATGCATTCCATATCGTCCTGGAGGAGCGCTTCACTTTGACACCTCACTCGATCTAATCAGTCCATTACGGACCCCTCCCGCCCCTGAAGATTGCCAAACATTCTCACGAAAACCCACGTATTTGGGACTACTTTCTGTCCGCGGAGGCAGACCGCATCACCGCCAAACCGCATCACGGCGGAGGAATCCCCTAACATGTCTAAACATGATTCAAGGTCAGATGATAGACGGAATGAGAGGATACAGGTCAGTACATGCTCAAGTGCACTCATTGACCTTTGACCTCCGCCACGTGACCGTCACAATATGCAAATTTGTGAGGTCAATAAGACTCGAGATGCCCTTTGTATACTACTTCTGTGTAATAAAATCGAAAAAAAATACAATAAATATTTTTCCGCACAGTTTCCAAAGGTCTTTCATTTGATGAAAACTTTACTTGAGGGTTTACGATCACTTTAAAGAGTATGGTAACCCCCATGTTTTTTCATTTATCATTAATAAATGCTGAAATGAAAAAACAAAATTTCAACATCTAGAAGTGAACGTCCTCCACTTTCTTAAGAGAAGTTACATCTACAGATTTACTGTCAGTGTGAGTCAAATCATATAGGCCTGGCAGACTGATCGGCTGCACTGATTGGGCTGAAGTGCACAAGAACCAATGGACCGTTTATAACATTTACGAACGATCATCCTCTGGAGACTTTCAAAAACTTTTATTATCCAACTACAATCAAAGAAGCATTCAAGATATAACATTACAATCGAGTAGTTACGAACTCATATCAGGTATTATTTGCCCAACTCCGGCACACACTGACATCTGTCACCGAGACACCAAGCCGAACCAAACGACATGGAGCAGTCCTTGTGAGAGCAGTCCGAATTCGACACACAAGTCGATATCTCTGTCAATTATACAGAAACATTCAATATAAAAACATTCAATATACATCACTGGTAGCATATCTCATGGCACTAGGTGACGAGTAGTTTATAGTTTGGTTGTGTGTTGTACCTTGATACTCACGTACCCGGATAACTATGTCTATTCTGAGTAATCCGGGGCAGGAACACGACTTGAAAGTTACTTCGGATAAAACAAACTCGGTTACTGAATTGTATTGACGGCGTTATTTGAAATTGTTGACCGCTTCTCCCTTGCTTGTGTTCTCCCTTGCTTATGTCTACATTGCGCGGGGGGGGGGGGATTGGCTTAATGTCACACTCAAGGTTGTTTCACTCATATGTTGACAGTCAGTTTGGTGGATGAAGGAAGCTGGAGTACCCGGAGACAACCACCGCCCGTCGGCAAGTAACTGACAAACTTTCACACATGAACCAGCTGGGCTCGAACCCGTGCCGGTTCAGCGGTGTGAGGCTAGCGGGTACCAGCGAAGCGCCTTAGACCACTCGGCCACCGATGGCTGGTGTGTCTACATTGATAATGTTATTCCAGGTCTGCTTGGACGCGACAATTCTTTATGGCTGGAGACTGGCTACTGAATGTAGTGGATATAGAATTACTGTGTGTATGTGTGTGTGTTTGCGTCACGTTTCCCTGTTAATTAGATGATTTGAAAACTGTTGATTCAATTCACTTCAAATTTTAACTGAAGATACATTGGGGAATAGCTCTCAGCCTATTGATTTGAAGGTCACATGGTCAAAGGTCAAGCCACTTGAGCTAGAAAATGTGTAAAAAAGAAGAGAAACTGTTTCTGAATTGGTACCAAACAACAGGTCTATAGTGCACATGGGGCAAAGAAGAACGTTATTACATGTTTAGATCAAAAGGAGAAAGGTCAAATTGACTCAAACTTCTTAAAAATGAAAAATCTCCTGTTCGAAGACCGGAATTGGTTCAAATCTTTATGCCTATCTTGCACATGAGGCAGAGAATAATCCTATTTATTTTGGGTTGAAACGGTCAGACAAAGGTCAAGGTCACCTAAACCAGAAAATGTGGGAAAATTGAAAAATTATGTTATTACTGTCATAACTCCAGTTCAGGAATTTGAATGATGATCAAGTATACCTTCAACTCATTGCAAGTAATTGATTTTGATTGATTATATCGATTTGGGTGAGGTCAGTATGTCAAAGCCAAGGTCACAAGGTCCAAGCCATGGTTACCACTATCTACTTGGTCCATCATAATATCCTCATGTGTGATTGCAGCTTTCCCATCACATCGCATCTGCTCCACATTGCTACTGAAGTTTGTTTTTTGAAGCCCATCGATTCTTGTTAGTGTGCTGGTTAGGACTCAATGAGAGAATAATAGGAGTATGAGAATACTACCTGGATGCTGGGGTAGGAGAACAGCTCTCTTTTCGCTACATGCGCACGTTCCATGGAAACACCAGCCTTTACCTACGCCGCAAAATATCTCACATCTTGCGTGATCCTCACAGCTGCGATCGACTGAAAACCAAAAAGTATAAAGTCTGTCCATTTGAAATCGTCTACTCTATAACGGTGGTCTCCTCACAAACTTTCCTTTTGTATAACAAAAATGACAAAATGAGATCTTTATACAGAATGACCATACTTTATGTAATAGGTATAGGTCACGATATAGTATATCTTTTCTTTTTTGTTGCAATGTCAATTCAATCCTGACGAAATTGTGCCATCGATCCGTTTCCGGGTTTCATTGTCATGCATAATGGTTAATGTTTTTGGTTCGTGCTAGCGCCAAACACGTCACGCCTCATTGATCTGAAAGCAAGATGTGCGTTGTTTTTTGCGCTGCTTAATCAGAGGTGTTGTGTAATATTTCCCATGGTAAACCATTTGGGTTATCATAACTGTTCTCATGGTACCCTGTATAGGTTACGCACATTCAGAGACGTGTTAACCCTACCTGGCCTTGGCGGGGCCAAACTTTCTCCGGAACGACAAAAAATCGAGAGTTGAAACTCCTTGACTTTATATTTTATCATATTGGGGTTATTTTGAGCCTATTTGCATAACCCCCCGAGCAGAGGATCATGGGTAAATTCAAGATGGCGGCCACATGGGGTACCAGAAAAGTAATGTTTTTGTCATATTTCTTCAACATTTCTGCTTTTCCGCGACGAAAAGTGGGCAAAAACTATTTTATTTCACATCACATTAATATTTACTAATTTATCATGCAGTTTTTGCGGAGAAATTGCATAAATAAAAAATTTGGAAAATCCGACAGAAAAATCGACCAAAAAATGCCGTTTTTGAAAATGACGTCACTGTGACGCCATCAAAGCGGCCATCTTGGATTGTTTTTTACATTTTCTGGTAGATCTGGACCCAAGGGTATAGTGTGGTAAGTTTCAGCCCCCAAGCCCAAGGGGTAAGAAAAATAATTAGGGGCGCCATTTCGCCCCCCCCCCCCACCAAGGCCAGGATACGTCCCAGTCAGGCCAGATAGGGTTAAAACAAGGATTTTAGGTAAACCATCTGGGTCTCCTTAAATCAGACAAACACTATATCAACCACCTCGCTGGGGGTCTAATAATACCCCAGTCATCAGTCAGATTTTTGGGCAGGATTCCCGGCCGCGCGCACATCGCCGGAAGTGATATCATATATAGTAAAATAGATGTTTGCCGAACATTTCGATTACTTTTCAAGTCTGCATAATACCTCTGATGACCTAGCGTTAAAAAGAATTATCTGGAGATTATTTTCCCTGTTTATCTGGACAGAGCATATGAGAAATAGTTCGCTCATGTGCAAAACTGAAGGAGTTGTTCGGCCTGATTCAAACTGACGCAATCTCACGTTCGGCTATTTCCGTATTGGCGGAACGAACCTCTCACATTGAACGCACAAATCCCCACCGGTGGGGAGCGTATGGCGATCAAGTAGTAAGCCGGCTACGAAATAGTGCCTTTGGTAATCGAGCGATCCGATCGCATTTTATTGTGAAATGAAGTTAATGTTAACCAAACGAACATAATTCATTCAAATTATACAAAACTATTTCTATGTTTAGTTGAATAATAGCAATCCAGAACTCAGCAACTGGGCTGATTTCCGCCAATACGGAAATAGACGAATGCGAGATTGGTTCCGCCGAAAATTAATTGTGCACATGATAAGATAAGATTCTTTATTGTACTGAGCATCCCATTTGGGACAGAGTACAAAACACATAATAAGTAGAACAAATAGGAAAGTAAACAAACAGGTGCGACGTTTCCGTTTCCGCTCCCAGAAATACACTAGGCCAGAGGGTCACTTTCGCAGCTAACTGAGTTCTGGGGCTAGATTGAATGAACCGTGCGTACGTGGGTTTTCTTCTTCACGTCATAGCAACGTAGTAAAGGTCAACTTCCGCTAATGGAGGCAGGGATGTTAATGAGCCGGTGAAATGGAGCATGCGTTGTGGGGAGGATGACACTATATATGCAACCCAGTTCATCCGTTCACCATAACATAAGATCCCTGTTAAACCACTTAATAAATCCTTTTTTCAGGAATGTTGATCCTAGAAACTATGTAACCAACCTGTAACCATCTGTTTCATCTATACGCGGTAAGACTGACCCTGGGATCGTGTGTATCCATTTTAACCTACTTTCGGCCACTGCAAGAGGGAATTTCCAGATACCGCGTGACTTCGTCAGCCAATCAGCTAAAGTCTACCGACGTAACCCTAACGTAACCCGTCATTTTCGAGTCATGTGATGTCCTACTTGTTCCAAATTACAGACCTACACACCTCTTGGATGATACGAAAGTTATTCATACCTATATATTTTGTAAGCCCAGGCAATATCTGTTGCCGAAGTGGTATGAAAACCTGTAATTTATCAGATTTCTCGAGTCTGTTCTCCGCCGGATGAGGGTCGAACAGAATACGGTAAAGTACCGGATATCGCTCCGCGATAATGGAGACACACGATTCGCAAGCCATCTTATGGATGGCGAAGTGTACGCAAATGACTATGTAACGTTACAGATAAGGTGCGCAGACAGAGCAGGTTTGTTACAGTAAAAGCAGTGATCGGTGATTTTTGGATTTGTAAATACATTGTGATTGAGGGGGAGTTCGCCCTGAGCAAAGTAACTGTTGTATTGCAGCTGATTTGATGATAAGATTCAATGAAAATATTGAGCAACTTGAGCATTCTCACCAAAGGATGCACTTCCAAAAGTAAATCGTTATATCCGTCTCCAATGGTGTGTGGTCGCAAGAAGTGTGGGTATTTACGACTGTGCATTGGTGTGAGAAGTGAAGATACCCAGACACCCATCATCTCTCTGACCGCGAAAATCAGAAGAGTCCAGGACGACGACAGACATATCGGACGGTGTGGTCGCAAGAAGTGTGGGTATTTACGACTGTGCATTGGTGTGAGAAGTGAAGATACCCAGATACCCATCATCTCTCTGACCGCGAAAATCAGAAGAGTCCAGGACGACGACAGATATATCGGACGGTGTGGTCGCAAGAAGTGTGGGTATTTACGACTGTGCATTGGTGTGAGAAGTGAAGATACCCAGATACCCATCATCTCTCTGACCGCGAAAATCAGAAGAGTCCAGGACGACGACAGATATATCGGACGGTGTGGTCGCAAGAAGTGTGGGTATTTACGACTGTGCATTGGTGTGAGAAGTGAAGATACCCAGATACCCATCATCTCTCTGACCGCGAAAATCAGAAGAGTCCAGGACGACGACAGACATATCGGACGGTGTGGTCGCAAGAAGTGTGGGTATTTACGACTGTGCATTGGTGTGAGAAGTGAAGATACCCAGATACCCATCATCTCTCTGACCGCGAAAATCAGAAGAGTCCAGGACGACGACAGACATATCGGACGGTGTGGTCGCAAGAAGTGTGGGTATTTACGACTGTGCATTGGTGTGAGAAGTGAAGATACCCAGATACCCATCATCTCTCTGACCGCGAAAATCAGAAGAGTCCAGGACGACGACAGATATATCGGACGGTGTGGTCGCAAGAAGTGTGGGTATTTACGACTGTGCATTGGTGTGAGAAGTGAAGATACCCAGATACCCATCATCTCTCTGACCGCGAAAATCAGAAGAGTCCAGGACGACGACAGACATATCGGACGGTGTGGTCGCAAGAAGTGTGGGTATTTACGACTGTGCATTGGTGTGAGAAGTGAAGATACCCAGATACCCATCATCTCTCTGACCGCGAAAATCAGAAGAGCCCATGACGACAGACAAATCGGACGGTTCCTGCATGGAGCTTAAAAATACAGATGAATGTCTGAGTCTCCATCAGCTGAGACAAGACTGAGTCTCCGTCAGTCATATACGACATTCAATATTCAACCGTGGTCCATCAAAGAATTTCCGCGTCAATGTATGAAATAAAAACACAAGAAAGTTTTCTACGAGAGAGAAGCGGTGAACAGTTTCCAATGATGTTAGCAAGACCTGATGATGTTCTGTACATAAAATCCCAATCACTGACCATTATTCTTTATTCAAATGAGTTCCAAGTCGTATCTCAGTCATGCTTTAACTGTTACTGTTCATTTGAACATAATGGATGATATTCAAACCCGGGTTAGACCCGGGTTGAGCGGAATTAGACATAGGTTACGAAACGTAGTGCACGCTACTATCGGATTTTGCCATCACTGTACGATATTTATCACAGAATTTGATCAATTTTGAATGGAGGCGTTTGGTGGTGTAACCCAGTTTGGAAGATTTCTTAATACAAGCGTCTAGTCCGTCATTCAATACTCCATCGTCATCCACATTAAGAATTCCCTCATTCATAATCCTAAGTAATATTCTGTGACGTTGATTAAAATCGTCAGAGCCTGCACATGATCTAGCAAATGCTACCAGGCGAGATATGTGTACACCGTATGCAGGTCCTTCTGGAATATTGCTATCCAGAAATAGGTGATCAGCTATAACAAAATTGTAATCGTATCTCTTGTCGCAGAATCGACGTGAGAGAAGCCCTGTTCATTTTGGAAAGGTATGATATGATGTTCCTGATATTATGTTCCTGATGTTCGGTCTGGGTGCTGAGCTTTCCTTAAAATCCAGAGAATGGGAGAAAATATCCTTAACAGCGTCGCTAATATATGGATTAGTCAGTTCTAGGAGAACGTATATATAGCGCTTTGGTGACTGAGAAGGAATGGGCTTTAGAATGGTTATCAAAGTTTTGCAGATTGGCATATTCATACGAGAACAGATATAGGTCTACCAAGAGTGGTGCACAATTCGGATACCTATACGCTGTTAGTATATGGTATTGTTGAATTTCAGATATATATTGTCAATGAGAAATTTAAGCAATTTCATAAAAAAAACCCATATGATATCCAAAAGTGGTATCCTTTACGTGCAGTAAAACTGAAAAAAAGCCTTATGGCTTCTGAACCAGATGAGGAATAGTTGTATAGAGAGTCGAGAATTCCCATAGATATACTGTATTTGTCCTTTGCAGTCTAGATTTTCCGTAAGTCTATTCGAGTTTTTAAGAATCCACATACATTCGACATCTTAATTTCTTGAAATGGCAGCACAATAATCCCCAAAAAATGATTTAACTGATTGCAGGGCTCTTGTTAACAAAGTGGACAGAAATTTGGCGTACAACTTCCAGAACCAAGTCTAGCTTTGCAGGGAGTTTCCTGCATTTTGCGAGTCCAGCACAATTCTGGTATAACGGTATGAGTGGGAGGAAGGGAAATACCTCTTTCCTTCAGAAACTGCTTGTATTTGTTGAATATATCCTCCAAGGTAATTCCTGTGGAGGAGTAAGTCGATACGGAAGCAGGTGGATAGCTATACACAACTCCTTAACCAGCACCTTGCTATAGTAATATTTACATATAAATATTATATTATTTGTGGCCTTGTTTGCTAATACAATAACCAAGTTAATTTGGAGGTCCGCACCATGGGGTCTCTCAATATTTGTTTTGCTTGGGGAAATGTATTTCTGTCGATGTGGCGGATAGTATCGACAATCTTACCTTTGGCAAGATCCAACCAGTCTGCGAATAATGTAGGCTCTACTTTTCCTCGTTTCAATCACTCAACCACGTACTGTTCAAGTGCTCTCTATATTTTGGTCCATTCAATACAAGGTTTTTAAGGTCCATTGCACACTATATCGGGCTTAACAGACACAATATGGCTACATGTCTACAGGAAGACAAAACAAGCACAGCTTTGTTTAAAGACCGAAAAAGGTTCCAGCTGACGGAGAACGGTATACTGCACCAAGTTATCAGGGAACCGGAGCAGAACAAGGCCCTCGTGTTTGAAGAGCTCTACGCGAGGATGGGAGATCTGATGTTGAATGAACCTTGCGATTGGTTAGGGATCGGTTCTTCAGGCCATAGATGGCAAACGACCTATTCCCCCATTCAAAGCGCTTCTGCCAAACAGCGTCACCGCGTCACCTTTTGAACTGGTTTCAAGCCTGCGCTACGAAGAACAACTTAGAGAAAACAGCGACTGAAAAGCTCTCCAATGAATATATCCTGAGATATGGCTTCCCTAAGCGAATTCATTACGAACAGCCAGGTAAAATCGAAAACCAGCTATCCAAACGCTTGGTAAAATACTGCGAGATAGGCAGATCAAACAACCCAACGCCATGGGCAAACTGAACGATATAGTCGAACGTTGTTGGACATGCTACGTACTTTACCAGTGAGTCACAAATCGAGCTGAGATCTTCACTTGAACCAGATCACCCATACGTACAACTGCGTAATTTTCTAACAGCAGCACCCTTATTTCTTCCACTTTGGACGAGATCCTCATCTATCGATCGATCTATTATTTGGTCTCGCAGAGGAAGAACACTTGAAGCTGGCATCC
>JAVTVY010048624.1:0-22684 GCA_036873755.1 Hanleya hanleyi
CAAATTTGTTAATGTGACTGGTTCAAGTTATTGCCCAGAACCAAATGCAATCCCAAGTGACATCTCATGGCAGGATACATGTATATATCCGATGAGTGATTCTCATTATTGTTCAAACCCAGAAACGACTTTCAGATTGACACACTGATGGAACGGATGGATGCAGTGACACACAGATGGATGGACAAGGGGAATCATCTGTACGGGGGTATAAAAAGTGACAGGGTAGCAGTGAGGAAAAATATGTAAAGTTGTGTTCTACTTCCCTGGCCTGAAACTAAAGGTCGGATGCGTCATGTTTTTTTGTTTTGTTTTTTTTTTTGTTCGCTGGGGCTTTTGTGCAAATCCGAAAAAGAATACTGTACTGTTTTCAGATTGTTCATCATTTCCATGGAATAGATTTCACTTATCGGAGGGTTATGTTGCAATACAATTTATTGCTGTTGTAATCAAAATTACTTTCATTATCAAGTCAGTCTTTCGTTTCTGTAAATCAGAGGAGTGCTATAAATCACACTCCTAAAATGAGTGAGGCGAGTGATCGCACTCCTGAAATTACTATCCTAGCTCTTCAGGCCGGGGTCCAGGGGCCGCCTAGGCCCCGTAAGCTCAGAGGTCCTAGATTGCTGGAAATGCATTCTGAGCCATTTCCAGCAAATAAATCTGCAAATTCTCCCTTACATTTTTGTCCTCATTTAATGTTTTTTTCTTCAAATTCATGGAGATCCCAATTGCAATTATCTGAAGTTATATACAAGAGACATGTGCCCCCTTGTCTGCACTGTCTGTCCAGTCATGCTTTGTGCTATTATGACAAATAAATTCCACAGCAGCAAAACTTTACAGAGCTCCGCGATATCCTTATGTTAATTTGATACAGCATTTTCCAGACGGAACCTCGGATATGAAGCGATTTTCTTCAGAAATTCTTTATGGATGACAACTTGCTTTGGAATATCAAGTCTGATAATAAGATCAAATCAAAACTTGTGCAAAATGAATACCTAAAAAAAATCTTTCGATCGTGACGTTTGTTTCAAACAGTGTATTAAAAGTTCATTGCAATGCACGCAAATCAAAACATGGCGCCTGCTAACACCGGCGGGTAAAACAAAAATTTACTCGGATCTTAGTACGGAATAATCTTTCTGGTTCAGCTATGATTTCGCCACTAGGTTTTATCGAACAGACTGATATATTCATGAATATATATTAGCGCTTTCAAAAACAATATATTTGAATAGTCGTTGGCGATATATTCAACATCTACTTCAAACATCACATCAAAGAGACGATCGGACTCTCCGACTTCGCTGCTAGAATTACGATTTTGTATTTCCCCAAATAGTCAAGGAATGTACCGCCGAACACAGAAGAGTTCCTATTTTCGTTTCGTGAATGCGTGATGAATTATCGATTTGTATTTTCAAAAAAATACTCATTGGGATTTGGGGAGCAGGACTTCTCTAGGTGCGCGATCAATCGCGCGCCTTGAACTGAAATTAGGCGAGCGATGGTGTGCGCGAGCGATCGCTCGCCTCAAAAACGAATGACTGTCAAGTTGAATCGATTTATTTCATGCACACCCAATACATCTGAAAGTTGTTTCATACAATTATTCAGAAGATATAGGAAGCATAACACAGGAAGGAAGCAATCAGAGATTGCTCAATTGTATGCCCCCCCCCCCCCTTCCACTTTAATCCGACACTGCCCCGCCATTGTTCTGTTCTTTATTGGTTGGTGGAGGCCTAATTTGGATAATTATAAAAATTCTGTTTCAGTCACTTTTTTGCCATGCCTCACATAATACATATTCCAAGTATCAACCAACAAGTGATAATACGATGTTTCGATGCAAGATGGTCACCAGGGCTTTCGCCAAATCCGAAAATGTGACCTGGTTATGAGACCTACATTCCTTGGGAGTATATTGTGGTGAAATTACGAAGCGATCAGTGAACTTTGAATTTTGCACCCAATTCACTCTTTTTGGGGCAATTTCATACTTCAGGACCTATGTTGTCTGCTTTGGAATGTAGAATAACATATAATATAGCCATTTTCCTGGTTCAAATCGGTTATGGACCGAGATCCAGCCTGGAAAAAATAAATATATTCCATTCACTTAGATTTGATAAACAAAGGGCCATAACTCTTGAGAACATAACCGCAAGCAGAGAAAATTCATGCTGCACACCTACGGGTCACTGACCACATATCATGCAAATCTCATACTTGTCCATACAATATTAACCGAGATCCAGCCCTACAAGTCCCAATTCACAAAGATTTGAAGAAAAAAGAGCCATAACTCTTGAAAATACAAGCTGAGTAGCTAGCAGGTCCTCCGCCAAGTAGCCTGTTTGAGAGCATACAGCATATACGCTTCCAATATCTCCTTAAATATAACTTGGAAAGTTGATATGTGTATGTGGAAAGAGACGTTCATCTGGAATTGTTGAGACAATGGAGGTTTGGGAAGCAGTAATGGGTAGTGTAACACTGGAATGTAAGTCTGTAGTTGTATATGGATTTGCGGATGGTGAGGTTTATAAATCGATGAGTGGAATAGATCAAGATATCACGTTCACAACACAGATGGGTACAATATGGGTGAGTGAAATCCAAGATGGTCAATGGCAGCCATCTTGGATTACATACTACCTCAATGAAAATCAATACCAATCGCTGTCTAACTGATGTGAAGCACCGTCTTGAGTTTGAAGTTGATTGGTCAAATTGTTGTCGAGATATCACGTTCACAAGATCCGAGATGGATGGAATCCAATATCGTCAATGGCAGCCATCTTGGATTTGTACCTCAGTGAAAATCAATACCAATGGCCGTCTAATTGATGTGAAGCACATTCTCAAGTTTGAAGTCGATTGGTCGAACTGTTCTCGAGATATCGCGTTCACAAGATGTGGGATGGACAGAATCCAATATGGTCAATGGCAGCCATCTTGGATTATGTACCTCAGTGAAAACCAATACCAATGGCCGTCTAACTGATGTGAAAAACCTTCCCTAGTTTGAAGTCGATTGATTGATTTGTTTTTGAGATATCGTGTTAACAAGATGTGGAACGGAGTGAATCCAATATGGTCCATGGCAGCCATCTTGGATTACGTATCTCAGTGAAAATCAAAACCAATGGCCGTTTAACTGATACGAAGCACATTCTCAAGTTTGAAGTGGATTGGTCAAACTGTTGTCGAGATATCGCGTTCACAAGATGTGGGATGGACAGAATCCAATATGGTCAATGGCAGCCATCTTGGATTACGTACCTCAGTGAAAATAAATACCAATGGCCGTCTAACTGATGTGAAGAACCTTCCCAAGTTTGAAGTCGATTAGTTGAATTGTTCTCGAGATATCGTGTTCACAAGATCTGGGACGGATGGAATCCAATATGGTCAATGGCAGCCATCTTGGATTACGTACCTCAGTGAAAATCAATACCAATGGCCGTCTGACTGATGTGAAGAACATTCCCAAGCTTGAAGTTGATTGGTGGAAATGTTCTTGAAATATCTCGTTCACAAGATGTGGGACGAACAGAATCCAATATGGTCGATGGCGGCCATCTTGGATTACGTACTTCAGTGAAAATCAATACCAATGGCCGTCTAACTGATGTGAAGCACCTTCTCAAGTTTGAAGTCAATCGGTCAAATTGTTCTTGAGATATCGCGTTCACAAGATGTGGGACGGACAGAATCCAATATGGTCGATGGCGGCCATCTTGTATTACGTACCTCAGTGAAAATCAATACCAATGGCCGTCTAACTGATGTGAAGCACCTTCTCAAGTTTGAAGTCGATTGGTCGAATTATTCTCAAGATATCGCGTTCACAAGATGTGGGACGGACGGACGGACGGTCGACGGACGGAAGGACGGACGGAGGGACGGACGGAAGGACGGACGGAAGGACGGACGGAAGGACGGAAGGACGGACGGAAGGACGGACGGACGGCTAGCATTTCCAAGTCCTCCCCCCACTTCGTGGCGGAGGACAATAAGCGAAACGAGGAAAAACTTCATGCTGCACAACTACAGGGCACTGACCACATATCCTGCAAATTTCATAATTGTCCATACAATATTAACCGATATCCAGCCCGGACAAGTCCCAATTCATGGATATTTCAAGAACAAAGGGCCATAACTCTTGAAAATATAAGCGAAACGTGAAGAAACTTTACGCTGCACAACTGTGAGGCACTGACCACATATCGTGCAAATTTCATACTTGTTCATACAATATTAACCAAGATCCAGCCCGGACAAGTCCAATTCACAGAGATTTCAGAAAAGGGCCATAACTCTTAAAAATTATACCGGAACTCGGAAAAAACTCTACGCTGCACAACTACGAGGCACTGGGCACATTCCATGCAAGTTTCAATCCTGTCCATCAAATATTAACCGAGATATTGCGCGGACAAGAAATTCGGACGGACAGACGGACAGACGGATGGACAGACGCCCCGACGGACGGACAAAGCGATCGCTATATGCCCCCCCTCTAGTTAGAGGGGGGGCATAATTAAAGCCAAGTGAGTCATTGATAAATGGTAGTTCATGAGTAGAAAATGTTGTGGAGATTTAAACTGTAGATTTGAACTTGCACTACATTTCAATCATCTATGTGGTTATCTCCCCTGTTCTCTAACCTGCAAAATTATAGTTTTGGTGCATGCAATATGTACATTGTAGATTTATTTAGATCAGGGGATATGCTTGCAACAATGGATTCCATGAATCTTTTGGAAGAAGAATGGAAAAAAAACATTTCTCAACAGGAAAATTATTATGTAAATTAGTTGACCACCACTGGATTTTACAAACTTGCCACAAGAAGGCCCATAAGATAATGTTGGAAAAGAACCATGATGTAGATGAACAAACAAGTGGACGAACAGGTAGACAAGGACAATAAAACATACAAAAGGCACATCTATAGCTTACATGCTATATTGGACATAAGTTTCGTCAACCTGCCTTCAGTAGTTCTCCAGATATCGAGTCTGGACGAAAAGAGGACATAAGGATGGATGGGGTGACAACAATACCGCTGAGCCCAATCGAATTGAGGGGTATAACAGAACAGCCAGAGAAAGGTCTTCACACACCCATCATCATTTTCTCCGCATGGACAATGGATGGTGACCCTACTCTTCAGTACAGCTCTATCATTTTTGAGGGTTACAGGAGTGAATGAATGAATAGGATTTAACATCGCTTTCAAAAATATTTCAGCTATATCGCGAGGAACCAACTAAGCACCACCCAGCCAAGTTGCATTCCTGCTACTTCAAAGAAGAAATCTTTGAAGCAGCATGGAACCAGACACCATCCAGACACCCTATAAAACACTGAAGACAAGACACAGACAGGACACTTACATGTACATGGTACAACACAGCTCAGTTTATACAGGTCCAATATGCTTGGGAAATGCTTTAGTTTGGGAGATACCTTGGGGACTTGGAGTAATAGTGTTGAAAGCAGGAAGCTGATGTCAAAGCTCAGGCCATGTGTGGTTTGAGTTTTGTTTCCGGTTGATTATCAGTGGTTACTCGGTTACACCTAAATAATGGCCTGAACAACTATTTCACATAGCTCTTTCAGAGATTCATGCTCGGATGATGAATACATGCTTATTTATTTCTTTATTTATTTAGTGTTCTGCAGCATGTAGTGTAGTTACATGCAAGGTAGCTCAAACAGGAAATCAACATCATTACTAGGTTGAGCTCCAGATAGAACAATATGTACATGTACATGTACATAAAAAAAAAAACACAGACAAAAAGTCCAACTGGTTGCACAAAATTGTGTGACCCAAACTGAGGGTTACACAATTTGTTCAGTCCTGTGTGCCCTGTTGAATTTCATAGGAAGTTGTTGGAGATATGTAACTATATCAAATAGTAGAAAGTGACTACTGTTCCAGTTAAGCTAATCAAAAATTTCTTATGACAAAGTTCAGCTTGCACAAAACAAGCAGGCTAAAGACAGACAGAACTACAGCAACTAGAATAAGAAATTTCATCCATGCACAAATTTTATAAACAAGGAGCAGCGCCACCTATCTGCCATATAGCCACCCATCCCATGCCATAAAGCCCGGCGCACACGAGAGCTATCAGCTGAGCTAACGGCCTCAATTGCCTGTAAGCTCAGGGGGCTAGCTCTCGTGTGCGGGGAAGTTTTTGGTGAGTTTTTGGCCTCGCGAGGCCAGGAGCAAAATATCAAACTTGTTCGCGAGGCCAAACCCTCAGCATGTGCGGCAAACATAAGCTAAAAGTTCAACCGTTTTATTCGACAGGCCAATGAAACGCACCTTCTTTTCGCGTGATTTATATGCACGACTGTTCAAAATGTTCATTTTCACGCGAGCCTGGTCACATAAAAGATCACAGGATCTTAAAGAACTGAACTAAAATCAATTCAGTGAACCTTTTGCTCAACGTGTGCGCCGAAACCACACGAGAGCTAGTCCCTGAGCTGACAGGCAATTGAGGCGTTAGCTCAGCTGATAGCTCTCGTGTGCGCCGGGTTTTAAGTGGCTCTAGATGTGCTTGAAACGCACCTTCTTTTCGCGTGATTTATATGCACGACTGTTCAAAATGTCCATTTTCACGCGAGCCTGGTCACATAAAAGATCACAGGATCTTAAAGAACTGAACTAAAATCAATTCAGTGAACCTTTTGCTCAACGTGTGCGCCGAAACCACACGAGAGCTAGTCCCTGAGCTGACAGGCAATTGAGGCGTTAGCTCAGCTGATAGCTCTCGTGTGCGCCGGGATTTAAGTGGCTCTAGATGTGCTTCATTTTACGACAACTTATTAAAGTTCTCCGTTCTCAGCACACATGGCTTCATATATCCATTGGGTCAATCCTGAATGAAGCAAATATGATCATGTCGGTTCTATTCTTGAACCAGCCCAGTTGATATTTGTGTATAATAATCATTTGGTCAGTCCTGAACATCAGTTAACAAGTCGTGCAGTGCTTTGAATTTGCAAGGGGGATTTTTTTTCTGCATTTCTAAGGGTGTTAAAAGGAAATCAATCAAAGATGGATTAGGCTAAAGTTTACACAGAGCACAAACCAGATCCTCAGATCGTGCTAATGCAATCAACGCTTCTGTCAAAAAAACATACCAATCTGGAGGGTTCCTTCTTGAGAGTATACTCTTCAAACAACCAGTGAAATGTTTTATTTAGACTAGAACATATATATATCGTCTCTGCTTAGCACAGAATAAAATTCTATCAAAGAGTTCCAGATTAAACATCACAGCAACAGTGATATAGATGTTTGGACTCAAATGGTATCTAAGACATATCGTTTTAAAGTGTGCAAGTGCTTGACGTCCGTAACTAGAATCTTCAGCCGAGTTTTAACATGTCAGTTTGTTTTTGAAAAGGAAAGATCAAGTCTTTCACTCCCACAACCCATTTATACTACCTCAAAGTGTTTTGGCAACATCAAACGGAATTCTATCGAGAGAGAAAACTGGATTATAATCTAGACAGAAAATAGTTTCTAAGTTGTACACAGGGAATAATCAATTAGTTACCCAGTGGCATAGTAGTCTCCAATAATCCAATAATATATCCACCCATGATGAACTGATGTAATTTCAGTTCATCCCTAATTGGCCTCTCTTTCAATCCATAAATATAGAAGGTTGAGTGATGGCTTAACATCGATACCGACCAAATCATGTACGATGTGTAAATTTGACTCCTTCGGAGATGGACTAGCCACTTCCAGCCAGGACTGCTCAGAATGGCCAACTTTCTGGCCTCCAGACAGAAATTCACAATGGGTTATTGGAGTACCGGTATATACATTAGGCCATACTAAATTTATTTTTTGTTTCATGGTCACATTTTTTTATTTTTTTTGTGGATACACGGTCACATCAACTCGTTCAGCTTACAGGGCCAGACAAGTGAAATATAACAAAATAAAATTGGTGTAATTGGCAAAATGTCTAGTTTTATTTATATTTTATTATTGCATCCAAGCTTGAAAAAAAAAATCCGCCCATGAAACAAAAAATAAAATTGTTGTGAGCCTTCCATGGTCACCGCTGCTATGATTGGTTGGTTGTTTGAAGTTTAACGTCGCATCTAACCTTATTGGTCAGACGGCAACGATGACCCCAACAAACACCCTAGCAAAACCCTAACCCTAACAAAAACCTAACCAAAACTACAAAAAAAAATTTGAATTCCGAATTTTGAAAATTAGGCTCTACAGACACTGATCACAATGAATCATCAGAGAGCCTAATTTGTTTGGCCCTTTAATCTACCTCCTGTGCCACACCGCTGCTATGAGATCAACAAGGTTTCAGGCAGGTTTAAAGCCAGCAGCTATATTAGACAGAGTTTATCAGCAACACAATTAATTTTTTCTAAGAACTTTGTGGATTCTATAAGGCAAGATGCCTCGAAAGCAAGAAATTATATCCAACAAAATTATCAAAGATAGGCCTAAATGATCAAACGACAACAATTACATCTAAAATGATTGTCAAATACCTGAACAGTTCAACTTGAGGAACTGATCAGAATTTTGAAGAACATTTACCGACTTACAATATAATTCCTTCCTCCTTCCTTTCAATTAATACTTGTTCATCCAGCTGGTCTTATTGATTAACACACAATAATTTGTAAATATGGATTCCTGGACACAATGATTTCTTAATATTATTGCGCAGTGTAATATGATGTTATAACTGCAGCTGGATGCCTTCACCATGGAAACATTTGCTTTTGTAGTTTAGTTCCATTTCATCATGACTTGTGTTGTAATGCCATACCATTACCATTCAGTTTTTATGCCCACACAACAAATAAATTTTAATTTCTGAGTGTAAAAATTAGCTTTCCTAAAATACAGCTTAGCATTGTTCAGGAATTCAGTGATCCTTTACTTTTGATCTGAAAATCAACAGGATGTTTCCTCCCTCTTGGTTAAACAGATCAGGGAAATCAGGGCTCTCCAATTTTGGAGGTGAAAAAGTCGTTTTTCTTGAATAACTTAGAAAATATGAACACGTTAGCATTTTTTTTAAATTATGCACCAATTGAGAGAGAGAATTAAGGTTTAACGTCGGGTTAAACCTTAATTCTCTGTCTCTATCTCTCATATACATTTAACTTGTTTGAACATGTTGAAATGGCAATTTGAAAATGAAAGTACTCAAAGTACTGATGTCTGGATCGCCAATAATGGATTTAAAGTTTCAAAACGTTTCAGCCGATAGCAGATGTATGGATAAATGTGGAGATTTTCTCCAATTTGTGGACGAGTGTTTGGGAAATCACAACTGGAACACAGTTTAATTTTCAAGGAAGTGAATTTGTGAAGGCGGCTCATTTAGAAATATGCTAGGTATTCATGGTAGCAAGAAACTCTGCGTCAATGTCTTCTACTAGTTTTTGCGAGCAGATTTTCATAATTCATGCAAGTTTATTGCGACAAAACGACAAATACGTGAGACTGGATAGTTTTATTAATAGTTCTGTGTAGCACAGATATTTGCAAGAGCTGCATGAGTTTGCGTTAAGTCCCATTACTTATATATGCCTGCATGGTTTTTATAGTAAATTTGTTTGTTGACAACGATATAAACGTTGGAGAGACAATTTGTGCGAAAATTCCTGTTGTTGTTGCTGTACGATCATTGCGTATATAATTTAGTTTGAAAAAGTTTGAACACCACCAACAACAAAACTTTTCGAAAGCGGTACCCGACAAATTCTGTTGTTTCCGCTTTCGGAAAGTTTTGTTGTTGTTCAAACGTTTTGAAACTAAATTATATTCGGTGAGCAGAGTCCCCCGGAATACATAAATTTGCACTGGACAGAATCCGGTCAAGTTCGCAAGGCGAGAAAAATGTAAATACTATTGTTGTTGCTTCGACACATATCTCCTCTGGAAATATATTCCATGCAGTATGAGTACACATTAAAATAGTAACGAACGCCGACTTCACGGGAAAGAACGTACGAGTATTGGAAACTGGGGTCTTTATAATCCCAGAACCTGAACCTGTAAAGTGCGACACTCAGATCAAGAAACAAGATTTGCAACGTATGATCGTACAGCAACATTAACAGGGATTTTCGCACAAATTGTCTCTCCAACGTTATCGTTGTCAACAAACAAAATGCGAACTATAAACACCAGGCATATATATTATAAGTAATCTGACTTACCGCAAACTCAGACACACACGAAACCGAACAGACGGCAAACACCACGAGGTTTGAGCCGATCGCCCGGAACCAAAGAACAAAAAAATAGTCCACGGATTCAAGCAATCCCTGTGCGAAGAAATGAATATGAAATATACTCAAATTCAGATTTCGTTTTATTTCTAGTTAACATGAAACGATTACGACTGTTTTTTTCTTCATTTTCTGGTTAATACCCTGATATAAGACTCAACCACAGTGAAAATAACGGGCGGAGTGATACAGGACAACCCAGGGTCATTCCATTATAGTGCACGTACACATTTGCATATATTTCGTGAGTGGCAGCATAGTCTGGTCGCACCGCTACGCGGTGGCGATCCAGACAAAAATAGTCCACGGATTTAAGCAATCCCTGGGCGAAGAAATGAATATGAAATACACTCAAATTCAGATTTCGTTTTATTTCTAGTTCACATGAAACGATTACGACTGTTTTTTTCTTCATTTTCTGGTTAATACCCTGATATAAGACTCAACACAGTGAAAATCACTGGCGGAGTGATACAGGTTAACCCAGGGTCATCCCATTATAGTGCACGTACACATTTGCATAAATTTCGTGAGTGGCAGCATAGTCTGGTCGACACCGCTACGCGGTGACGATCCAGACAAAAACACTATCTGGACGGTTTTCTATCTCCTGAAGTAGATGGGTAACAATTTCTTCAAAGCACGTAAACCAATGTGAAAATATATGAATTTATGCGCCATTGAAAAAAAAAATGAAAATTTGTTTATATTTTTGAAGTTATTCAAGAAATACGACTTTTTACCTCCAAAATTGGAGAGCCCTCATTTTCCCAACCTGTTAAATCCGATGGACAAAATGCACAATCTAGAACTGGATATATCACATCTCAAAATGAATATGCCACAGCTTGGTGACCAGTGTACATGAACTTTTGTAACACATTTCACAGTCCTGAACAGGGGGTTATTTCATTGAATCAAAATTCTGAACTATTTCACAATCTTTGGGCTGAGTGACTTTGACCCTTAACCTTTACCTTGGTACTCAACACAATGTATCCACTCATGAAGAAATACAATTTTCAATAATTTCCTGATTTCAGGGTCACAGTGACCATGACCGTTTGATCTTGACCTCAATTTTGATATGCGACACACCCAACACATTTCAACTATGACATCACAGTAACGTTGACCTTAATTTTGGTATGTGATATCTTCTAACCCAAAAGTAATGTCACAAGAAATGACATTTTCAAAGATTTCTTGATTTTTTGGGGTCACAGTGACCTTGGCCTTTGACCTTTATGTTGGTACACAACATATTATCTCCCCCAGATGTATCCACTCATAACACCCAGTATTTTGGCCAACGTATGAGAAAGGGGACTCGCATGATTCAGAATGATGTGTGCTGACCAGAAAGAAACAAAATATTTTATTGTCTGAAATTTCTCTAGACAGGATAAAGTTATACATGAAGATGTACCTTTGAGCAATTAGAAGTAAGATACACGGAGTCACGAAGACAGACTTGTGAAATAATGTTTGCTGTCTGACTTAAAGTCGATCTCTCTATACAGATACAGACAAATCATTATAGCCTAAATCCTAGGATTATCAAACGAAAGTCGTGAACGTCTGCCAGATGGGTCCGTGAAATCATTGATAAGTCTGCTCAGGTTCTCAAAGTCAGACTTCAGTTTAGTCTAAAATCCTTGTGATAAGTTTATAGTCATTTCTCTTATCCGAGTACCTCTGACAGTATTTGAGTTCACTGTTGACATTCAGACAAGATTCAGGGCAAAAATCACTCAAAACACCTAATGATGGCCCCAATTATCATCATCAGAATTTCTGGGGAGAATATTGAAATTTCACTCTACCCCGAGAAACATTTCAATATAGCCATGATCGTTGATCAAACTCTGTATACATGTAGCAGGTTTGCCATGCTTTCTTACAAAGGCACTGGCTTTCACATATACCTTTAATGAATAGTCCTTTTATTGATGAGATATCTTGCTGCTAGCTGATTCTTTGTCATATAGCTTTACTGTACTAATTGTACACATCTCTATAATCATACATAATTAGTGAGATACTTTAACTCAGCTCTCAAATAAGCAAACAATGAAGCTAAAGTATGTTCAGTTCCCCAGATACTTTTGATTGCTATACTAACTATAAGAGAGCATTCATTGTCCAGTTGAACTGTTCAAATAATGACCACAAAAGGTTGAGACAGCATGTGGGCGAAGAACGTCTGACTAATTGTCACAGTAAGATTTTAATGAAAACGAATTCTCATAAATAAAACATTATTCCAACATTCTGTAGTTCATTTTTTTCTTCAATTCTCGCTTTCTTTCAGGTGTGCTGACAAGTCAATAAGCAGCTGTAAGTCCTAGTGGTTCAGCGCTGACAGTCGGCAAACAGTCCCTTCCTCTGGAGGACCAACATTTCCAGGATGTCTCCACCATCTAAGTGGTTGTAGCCACTAGCGAGTAACGCAGAGAACAACGGTGAAATCATAGCCAGGCCTTCCACAGTTCCCCCCTAATCAATCAGTGAGAGCTACCATATATCTCGCTCTCTAGTGAATCAATTCCAGAAAGGGCCAGGATACATACAACACTCATGCAGTATCTTCTGTTGGCGGCCTGTCGCAGTAACTCGTTGGTGCCAATCAGAGCAGTGGGATAGTACCAATTTGTGTGCAGCTGGCTCTATCTCGACCCCTATCAGGAATTCTCAGGCAACTAGTGTCAAACAGTTGTGAGGATACTTTTTTTTAATTGTGAGATGTGATTGTCAGTTTTGCTCCATCACTGGTGCTATCAATTCTACCTCGGGGGAAAAATTACAAGAAAACATCAAATGGTTGACAAATGAGCATGAGGTAAGTCTCTTCCTGTTTTCCATGATTTTGTTCACTTTCACATCTAATTGCTCTGAAGTATTTTACCAATTAGAGACATTTATTTGGTCTGATCCTGAACAGGTAATTTATTGTATATATAATTTAAGTAAGACAAGAAAAACTTACATTGCAAGAGGGTGGAACTCCTGTTTCTACTAAAATATCGACACAATATGGTACCTTTATTTAAGAAGATAAATACCTGCCACATCCTTTTCCTTCTCTCGATACATTTCAAGACAATAATTATTGTGGAGAAGTTCAACCCACTAATTCTCAGCAATGAAACAGTGTCATTGTGCATCCAAACTGGACACTAAATGGCACTTCTTTTAACAAACAAAATATTCCCCAAAGTAACATTTTCCGGTCATTTACAAGTCAACATTAGAGGCAAGGCAGCCAGAAATGCCCAAGTAAAATCACGATTTGTTCAGCTCAATTGCATGCTGTAAATTACTAAATTATTTACTGATTTCACTTTATCTCCCAAAATGTTAATTGATTATTCTCTCCTAGAAATACATGTACTGTATGGCCAACATATTGCAATGTTCATAACCTACCATTATAGTTTCGAAGACTTTCTGACTGATCACGGACAACATGTGGACCAGAATTGACTTAATTAATAGGAAGTCAACCCATGAATACAGTGTAACCTCGCTATAACGCTGTTATTAGGGGACCAAATTTGAACCACCGTATAGAATTTCAGCCTTATAAAAGGTTTGAAATAATATGCATTTGTTAATTTGGGAGACACAACAGCACCCGCTTTATATCAGAATCAGCGCTATATCGAGGCATCTTATAGTGAGGCTAGACTGTATATCAATTGACATTAATAGTTTTTTCCATTCCTTATTCAGTTGGGTTATGGTCAATCGTCTAATAATTCAACCATCCCCGATGTTCTAATAAATTTGATCACCCTCTAAAATCATTGAAATAACAAAGGAATAATGGGTTATCTCCATGATTTTGCATAACGCATTTAATAAATTTGATCACTGGTGGTTTTTTTGGTGGGGAAAATTCACTTCATGTGATTCAGTTATTTGGCTGGGGTATTTTACCTTACCCCAATTATTTAAAATATTGAGTCTGAAGAAAATTTCATATTCGTTTTTGCCTTTGTCAGGTTTCCAATTTTTGTAGACATTGCACATGACATCAGTCTTTGAACTGTACAACTGGATCCCTGCTGTCCTGCTCGTTTGTCTATTCATCACTTTCTGCCACCTATGTTCTTATCAACATTCAAAAATAGTATATGTGTGGTAAAAAGCAAATGCAACAAAGGCTGTCAAACTGAAATCAAACCAAGTTTATAGTCCCAACATCTGGGATGTAAACAGTCATATTAATGCAGTAAATATTAATGCAGTAAACAGTCATATTAGCGCAGAAAACAGTCATATTAGTGCAGTAATCAGTCATATTAGCGCAGTAAATCAGTCATATTGGTGCAGTAAAACAGTCATATTAGTGCAGTAAACAGTCATATTAGCACAGTAAACAGTCATATTAGTGCAGTAAACAGATTAGTGCAGTAAATCAGTCATATTAGTGCAGTAAAACAGTCATATTAGTGCAGTAAAGAGTCATATTAGTGCAGTAAAGAGTCATATTAGTGCAGTAAATATTAGTGCAGAAAAGAGTCATATTAGTGCAGTAAATAGTCATACATGTATTAGTGTAATATATCTAGAGACATATCACTAAACTTGAAAAATCCTTCTTGAGAACTACATGGATTGCTTCGAGTCATTGTGCCTCAATGGAGTATCTTATAAGTGACTAAATCTGGGGCCTCATCACGGATATCCAAGTGTATAAATCCTGTCCGAGGTCAAGGACATTATAGTACACACGTCACTGCAAGATCTATGGTCAACTTATCTGGTGACAGACTTTGGTTATTAACCATCTATAAGTTGTCAATATCATCTTTGATAATCAGCTGCACAAACATATGGTATGAATTTAGAAATGTTGGTTACTCGCAGATCCTTCAAGAGCGAAAATCCAATCCAATTTAATTTGACATTCAAAAGAGGTCAAGCTCGGTTATCTTCAATCTGCTTCCGGTCCATCAGAAGCTGTATGTGGCTTGAATTGGCATGATTGAGAAGAAGCTGTCTATATCCTACAAGACGTTGTTCTTACACCAGAAGATCGACACAGCACAATTTAACCTTGGAATTAATGGCTCAAGGTCATTCATATTCAATTTTCTTCTAGCCCATCACCAGATACATATGTGGCATGAATTTCAAAAGGCATGCTGTATTCTTTGAGAGAGATCAAACTGATTATGGACAGACAACGGAGGATGCTTTTGAAAGCTGAAGCTTACATTTTTGCCTATATGGTGTAATCCTTTACCTGGCTAAAAATGCCCTTGAAGTGAAAAGCAAAAGGCATCAAAACATCAGTCGAATTTGCAGTTCCTCAGTACGTAACATGACCTCTGAGATTGTTTATAGCCCAAAATTTATCCAAACCACCACATATATATGTTGTATGCATCAAAATAGCCTACAAAATACAACACTTATATTATAAATTGTTCATTACTTTAGCAATGACACATTTTGGAGTTAGATGTAATCTTTTGTTACATTCAAATACTTTCACATACAAGTACGTACATTCATGCTTATACAGTATTTCAAGTACTTCGAAGTCTGTGAATTTTTATTTTCCAATTCATGATGTTTAGTACTTTCAAGTTTTCATAAGAACAATCGGCATAATGACCCTTTCACAAGGATGCAAAAATAATCAACATAGAAGACGTATGATGGCAGGGTTTTTTTCGATTTCATTATATTCCCCATGGCTAACAGGAGTCAATCGATGCATAAAGAATACAGACGCCATACCTTTTCTCCCAGCATTTTTATCAGGAAACTTTTATCTACTTGTGTCACGTGAGTATCCTTGTAATACAAACTTTACGTCATTCTGAGATAATGGACCAAAGTCGATAATGTAAAAATCTTAAAAGTCCGACAAACCCGCCGGAAAATAAAATATGAATATCGATAGAGCCGCTTATCCAGGAATTAATACATTATTGATGGGCGATGTGCTGACACGAAGACAATATAATCAGGATGATATCTCTGGCTTACGTGATTTCACATTTGCAACAATGCATGATATTGATCTCAGCTTGGCAAATAGAGATTAAAAACATCTGTCGAACAGCAGAATGAACATATCGTGGGTCAGTACTTCCATAACCAAAGGTAAAAGTCAAGATGATAATACAAACCTGATTACACATGTACCTTTTGTTAACCAACTACAACAATACACTGCCGTTACATTTGTTCAAACTGAATGTATTCTTGATTTTTTTCTATTCAGTTGAGTACACCCTGTTAACATACAACGTTCCCCAACTCCAGAGATTTATAGGATATATTACCAAAAAAAAAAGTCTAGATCAGTCAGCGGACCAACTTCCAGAAGATCAAAAAAAAATATCACCTCCATGACTGAGCGATATCAAAATCCTCAGTGTTCTTTGATAGAATGATATTTTGACCAGTTGTGAAGACACAGCATGTGATGACATGTCCCAACACAGGCCCTGCTATGTTTAACTACCATGATGCCTTCAAGTGCATGGGGTACAATTAAATCCTTGTAGCCCAGATTTTCCTCAAAAAAGTATATTTTATTCTGAATAGCCAAGACATTAA
The DNA here is from genome assembly GCA_036873755.1 of Hanleya hanleyi. Lineage (NCBI taxonomy): Eukaryota > Metazoa > Mollusca > Polyplacophora > Lepidopleurida > Hanleyidae > Hanleya > Hanleya hanleyi. The sequence goes on from JAVTVY010048624.1 coordinate 16,915, forward strand.
GGTTACTTGAGAGAGGCCATGTGTGTTTTTGAAGAGCCACAATGGGGCTTTCCAAAAAAAGTAGGACATTTCCCCAAAAAAACAAAAAAAATATTAGGACAAAAACATTGTGAAAAAATATAGACAATTGTTACGTGAACTATGAAGCAATTCACATGCAATATGGTAGTATCCTTGAATTTGAGCCAATCCAGGTAAAACTTCGTTTGTCGCGGTATGATGACGGGCCAGTCGTTCATCTCTCTTATATATGCTGTTGGCACTTGAGATTTGAACATTGGTGAAGGATGAGAAAGGAACTCTCCACATCCCTGATCACATATCTATATCATTCAGACAGGCTAGAGTAGGAGACCAAGATCATCAGTGTCTAATGTTGGTAAAATATGCGAGAGCTCAGTACATCTTTCTCCGGAATTTTGTTTTGCATGAGAAATGAGAAAGTGATCACTTTCTCTAATGTCACTCATTCAGTTTCCAGTAGAGTGATCAATCTAAATCTCTCCTCAAAATATTTTGGGAGAGTGAAGGAAAGCGAGAGTGATCACTTCCCATACATGTGCAGTTTTCAACCTTGTGCCCAACATTTCAACCAATGTCTTAACAGGTTAGGGCGATCCCGCTCTCTAAAATGGAGGTAAAAAGGGTTGTTTTTGCGCAATAACTATTGATCCCTAATTAACCAATGCTTCAGCACATTAATTTATCTATTGTTCCACGTCCTAAAATTAATCTGCCATTTGAAGAACCAGTCAATGTTGTTTAAACAGCACGACCGATGTTTGTCCTATTGTTATGCAAATTAGATAGATGAATTTTTTATTTTTTTACAACCATTCGATGCAGATATATATGTCTGTGTGCACCTCAAGGGGATTTTGCTGAATTCATTATGTGAACTGATTTATTGGGCAAAAATAACCCTTTTTACCTCCATTTTAGAGAGCGGGATTGCCCTAACCTGCTTAATGTCTACTATCGATTTGTGCACTTTCCACTGTTAGAAACTTGTTTTATTTTCATTGCTATATGTTGGGAATGGACATGGTCATCTAAAAACTTTTAGCAGTTATTATTCTCAGAACAGCTCTATTGTCTGAACCTATTTTACTGACATTAATGGCTGACCATTTTCAGACAGAAGAGAATAATGGTCCTCTCAGCTACATGCATGCAGTTAATTGGCTATTCTGATTGTGACTGTGGTGGCATACGCACAGGATTGAACTATAAATGGATTTCAGCGACCTATTCCACATATTAACTATCAATGAACCTAAGCAACCCATAAAAATAAAATACTACTATCGATGGATCAAGCAATATCAGTTCCTTCCTGTTGAACTTCCTTTCGGGATTTGTTTTCAGGCATATACACAGTGGAGAATACTTTTGAAATCCTTTGGCTATACACATTTACTAGTACAATTTATGAGTCTTGTGCAGTGAAGACATATTGACGACTCTTAAGCCAATTAGCACAGAACCAAATTATCAAGTAAATAACAAGACTGTCGTGGACTTAATTATGCTGATCTGATTTCACAGCCAATAACAGACATTCTTGAAATGTCCTCTGTTCGGGGAAGGAAATGTGGGCCAATTAATGTTCCTGGCTGATGAATGAAGTTATAGTGGTGTGAATGTGAAGGAGTAGGTAAACGACTGCCACCTCTGACGATGATGGTCGACATATTTGCTATTTTTCAAAGGAGCAGACGACACCGGTTTCTGAGCCAGTGAAAAGGGTGAAAGGGTTAATCACCAATAGGAAAACCGTCAGCCCAGACAGTCCATTGTACTGGTGGAGTGGATGTTATCAGGAGTATGGAGAGACGTCTGAATCCAGACCAACACATGGATAAATCTTTACGCATATTAAATTTTACGCAGACTTCCTGTGATCCAGTTACATAAACAGGGGTCGAGAAACATTGCAAAATAGGATCGGCGATTATTCCATTTCAATCACAAGGGCTCCATTCTTCTTTATTCAATCATACTTTTTTATCCAATATATTTCTGCCATGATAAATGCAGCCCCATCCATCAATGCAAATCACAGATATATATCCTATTTCTTCTAATTATTCAGACGGCAAAAGTTAATTTCAGGCAACTGCCGAGAGAAATTCTGCAAACATTCTACAAATTTCACTAGCTATCTTTTTAGCTCTTGGGATAAATAACATATCCTGCACACATAATTTATCCTCAGTTGACATAAAGACGGATTTTTTTCTGCTTCTAAATCTAAAATTGCTGTTCGAAAAATTAGAAGAAAAAGGGTAGTATAAACTCATCAGTTAGTGAAACAACTCCAAAGAACGTGAAATATGATATAAAATGATATTATTTATTTAAAGAATCCTTTGGCAAAGTTTTGGGGCAGGCTCAGCTAGCGGGAAAGTCTGATTGGTTCCGAAAGTATTGTCATCACCCTCTGAGAACACTTGTCGAGTTGGTCACCTGGTGGTGCCTCTGACGGATAGTGTGGCCTCTCAAAGAAGTGACAACAATAATGCAAGCCGTGGACACCATCTGTACGCTTGTCGTATTGATGCGGCTTAGACGTAGCGTAGTTGCTCAGAGAAGTATAGGCTGGCTTGTGAAATTTTGAATGGTTTGGGGCGAAAATGTCCGGGTGTGCCCGGAGCAAATGCCCAATTAAATAGACCTGAAACCTGCCCCGCTGGATGGTGCTGAAAGAAAATTACATACATGTATAATCTAGGAGATGAGATGGAGTGGGTGGGTGGGAAATTGAAAGTTACTCTGCCAACTAACAACACGACCAGTGTGCTTGCTAACTCGCTGAAAAAGTGATTCAGTTCTCACGAGCAAGGCTATAAAATGAGAAGATGGAATGTACAGAAATTTAGAAGGGTAGACCCCTGGTCAAGATTTATGGTCATGCCAGAGAATGAACTGGAAGGCTGCAGCAGGGAGTTGCTTCACAAACCCCACCAAATTACCATTTGTTTCAAATTTGTGTCATGTAATAATTCATCTTATAATTCCATCACCCTATCAACATTCGATCATCCCATTCTATGAACACAATTCAATCAGCCATTCTTAGAAATTTGATCACCCTATCAAATCATTAAAATGTTAATGAGCATCCGAGTCAAATTATGAAAGGAAGTGATTTTCGTCCTCAACCACACTGTTGCAAAATGGACAGAATCTCTGTTGTGGGGGTATTCCCCTGAACCTACCAGTTTCAATGGCTAACTTATGAGAACTAATCAGAACAGAAGGCTGACCCTGTGCTTTTTTTAAATTCAAGACATCAAGGTAGAGATCATATATATATTTGGTTCAAATGGAATATATATATTTCAAACTAATGACGTGTACATTGTTGCCGAGGTGACAGTGATGCCCTGGATGCTATTGCTGAATGTGTTTATGTTAGCCAGAGACATTGTGGTAGCACATCTCTGGAAGTGTGAGAACGTAGTACAGGTCAGCTTAATATTATGGTCAGTTTTCTTGTTTTTTTTTTTAAGTTTTTAAAGCTTTTTCAAACAAATAGATATATCTTGAATTAAAACTCTGGGAGAGAAATCTGCTACTCGGGGAGAAGCTTTGATGTGATTTTCGTCTCCAAAGTCGATTTAGGTCGCGCATGCATTCTAGACGGAAAACTCACTTTTTAAGGGTCCATGAGTGCGCAACATAATGGCCGTTTGCGAAATAGATATTTTCCTGAAAACTATGAAGATATTTCATTGTAATTAACCTTGTTAATCGAACATGACTTGGCTAACTGACCAAATTTCTCTCAGTAGTTTTGTGAACTTTTTGTGTGAGAAAATATGGTTGACTTCAGGCAAGTGTCTTTGAGTATACTAGTAAATACATGCTTTTGTATTGCAGTGGTAGAGAGTGGCATTAGTTTCAGAGTTTCAGGATAATGATTCAAATCAACAACAATGGATGATAGAATTCCAGAGGAGAATTTGTGTGATGAATAAAAGGTGGTTTAGGCCTTTACCTTTTATTTCTATGGCTTGAATCTGAACTCCCGCAACAGGATTTGAAATGAAAATATATGATAAAATTTCTTTGAATTCAGTTTCATCAGGAAACAATTATCCAAACAAAGCGGCTGAAATGTAAAAAATTATTAATAATTATCATCAATTCAAACCAGTAAGATTTTGTTCAATTCCGTGAATGTTGTGCATGCAAGGAAACAAAACTGCCCTAATCGCGAGCAGCCATACAACCAGCAATTCGGGAAGAGTTTTGGTGATTACCAATATATTTAGTGGGATTCGACTCCGGCAAACTTTTGACCTGGCTTAACAGATTATCAGCTAACAAATTTGAACAGAGGGTTGGACAGATAATTGGCATTGATAACGGAAATTGGAATCAAATTATCTACTACATTAGTCTTGTTTATCTAGTGTATAATCTGAGGTCATTCAAGCAGGTCGGGATATATAGACTAATGGTATCAATACAATGTAGTAATGATACTTGCATGAATGAATGGTCAGTCTATAAAGACTAATTAACTAAGAAGCATTACTTGATTAGCAGTTTCCAGTAAAATGCCGGACTCACAATTGGAGAAAATCTATGCTGTATGAGTGACGTTATTTAAAAACCAATATTGGTGTATATTTTAAGGAAAAATTTAATAAATTGGTACTCAAAATTCAAATAAACTAAGATTACAAAATAATCTCAATGTCATCATACAGTCTTTATTATAAACCCATGTATACATGTATGTGACAAATGTAAGAGAATTCTGTGAAGACATTGAAAAGAATTATGTGCTGATGTAGTCCAAAAATGAAAATTGGAGACAATAATATCAATTTAAGGAATTCTAAATGAGCAACACCACTGGAGACATCAGATTTGTGAGTGTGAGTGAGTTAAGTTTTTAGCATCGCTTTCAAAAATATTTCAGTCATATCGTGTAGAACCAACAAGGTACCCCCACCCAGGTTGTCTTCCTGGAACCATGCAGGCACCCACCATCCACACTAAAACATGGAGGACAGCACAAAAGACACAGACAGGATGTTTACATTGGTGCAATTATACAGTGCTATAGACACCATACATATTATCAAGTTCCTGATGCTGATCAGCAAATGCATTGAAGCAACAGGAACATATGATAGCTGTATAAGATAAGATACGGTAATTTCCCTATTAATTCACCTTCCAAATTTAATTCGAAAACGGCCGATTTTTCCCCTGTCGTGATTTTGTCCATCCTAATAAAACGAAAACGGGAGCATTTTCAATATACCCATGAAACAATAAATTCGAACACTCCCGTTTTCGCCACGGAGTTCGTGCCGATGAAAGTAAAATGAATATGTTACTAGAATCTCGTATAGTATGTCGCCGTATGCTATTATTCGTAAACGCAGAGAAACAACAGGGAATGGTACAATATAATCAGACTGAATTACTATTACTTACAGTCTATAAGGAAAAAAATTGATTCAATTAACTCCGCAGTCCTGTAATTTTATCCTAACTTTATCGCGTTTCGCCGCAGTCGGGTAAAATATATACGGTAGTCCCCCACACGTGGTCGAGTGTCTGCACACGGCCCGCTATTGAATCATTCTTCAGTTTCCAGCGTTCGTATATCAAATATCATTTTTTCAATCAGCATTCCTTTATTTGAAAAACACGGTGAACATTTTCCGAGAAAGCAGAACTGCGTGCGAATGAATTATGTTTGAACGAAACATAAAAATCACCGACAACGATGGTCGACGTGACA